>SCDY01002646.1:0-10643 GCA_004143825.1 Drosophila micromelanica | reverse complement strand
TGTGTAGCTTAGGAGATTATGGCACTGACTGACTCGATCTCACCACACGCCTAACTTGCTCTCTCATTTCTGTGGTGTCTTTTAATAGTGACGACCACTCCGCGTTTCCCTCTCAAGTCTATTGTCTTCTTGTTCTTTACCGATTCCTACATGTATACTGAAATCAGTCAGAGACTATGATAGATTTTAATTGACGCAGCCAATAAAACGTGCTTGGATTAACTTATGCTCAATGAATGTGCCCACCTTAAGCTTTCTGAATGGGCGCAAAAAATAAGCTGAGAAAAGTGTTTAGCTTATTATTATTATTGGAGCGCACGTTTTGGACATGAATAAATTCCGAAATACACTGGCATTTCATTTTCACAACTTGAATCCACAAAGCCAAAGCGATGTGTTGCGTTAAAAGAAAGTAGCCTAGTAAGCAATTGGAATAATCCTGTGTAGGACTCGCGACACACGCATAATCAATGATTGAAGCTGGCACGGATTTCGGATCAAAGCTCCATTCCAAAGTTTCCTACATTTCGGCATTAGCAAGTAGCTCAGCATGTTGAGAATATGCTAATAATATGAATCCTTATAACATTTGCACAGGTTTCAAACACAAAAAAAAAAAATACCCAGCAGGATACGACATTACGCATACGCCATGCTGGGCCTGCTAAGAATATTTTTGTATATTTAGTAAGACAATAGCATACAACCATTCAAAGTGTGCAGTATTTAGAACTGTTTAGCATTTCTGACAGAATATGAGTGAGCTCAGATGTTTTTTTACAACAACGATACACTCGGCGGGAGTACTTATAGCCAACCGACATAGTATTCATAAGCAACTCACATTCGTATAACGTTATGAAATAGGGCTAACGTATAAGGTTTCATTGACAATTTTAAAACTGAAATGCTATAAAGTAGTTTGCAAGCTTATAGGAACGTACAGACACAGTTCTGATCAGGTTTATAAATTTTATTGGTAAAATGAGCCTGCGCCAGGTAATTCGCAGCTTTCATTTGCAAAGGATAATGAGCTTATTGGACGTCGCATATGAGAAATTAATTTTGTGCATGCGATGGCCGGCAGTGCGATCCATTGTTTTAATTATTTCGAGTGCAAGCAAATGAAATGCGGCGTCAATACTCGAGCGTACAGTTACTTGAACGTTTGATTGCAATTGAAAAGCCTGCACCGTGGTTCGATGCAGCGCCGCAAAAGCCTTTTGTTGTGGTGCTGCGCAGTGCAGTGGATATTAATATTTTAATGCTTTTTTAACGAGCTGCCCGAGTGACACATAACTCCATGTACAACAAAGCAACCACACATCAAGCCGATCTGCACAAATGGGCAAGTGGATGGACTTTCAACAATTTAATCAATAGCACAAATGGTCTGCACACAACAGCGGAATTTATGGCGAATGATTTCAGTGCATTACCATAGCAACAATTGACTAAATAACATAACTCAAATTATGTACCATACTCTTTATGTGAGTGGAACAATAAGATAACGTATATTAATTTCGAAATCTTTCCCACTAATATTAAAACATCAAATTTGGTGATTGAAGAGAGTTTCATTCCTTCAAAATAAATCCGACTGCAAATGTAGCATACATACATAGCCTGAAAACAAATTTTAAATTTATCATGTGCATTTTCTATGAGTGCACTTTCATGTTTGATTAAATTGCTTGCCAACAGTTTAATGAATTTTTTGCGTGTTCGCTGAAATCGCTGTCTGGCGGGTAATAGGCTTAATTTAGTCACATTTTTGGCACCGTCTGTCACATATTTTGGCAACCAGTCCAGAGCAAAATTCGCTAAAATCGTGCCAAGTTTTTGAAGCCTGCATAGCTGTGATATAAGCATTCCACTTTGGTGCAAGTGCGAATCAAAGGAGAAGTATTGCCTGCAAAACAAAAGAAATAAGAACATTACAGTCGGGTATAACCGACGACACAACCAACACTTAAACTGTGTGTTAGCCAGCAGCAAACAGATAGCTTCGTCTAACATAAAATCGTTAAAATCTGCAAAAGAGTTATAATAATGCTTAAAGCGGAAAATTAAATAATCTTTTATGGAATCTTCAAATATGAATATATTTTGAATGCAGAATCAATACAGACGACAAATCATGATGAAAATGCCATAAAACATGATAATCTGTTAAGTTTTGACATAGTTATGGGAGTTTTAAAAGTGGGAGCTATGGATTCGAGGGCTTTACATGTGAAAATTTTTGTCAATTTCGACATGGTTTTTGACCAAAAATTGGACACCCCCAGAATCGCTTATAATGTTGTTTTTTTATACAAATTATGACACCCGTAATCGAAAAAACTTGCAATTCTAAATTTTGAAAAAAACATTTTTCAATTTGTTTTTTGTATTTTTTGATTTTTTAGCAAAAAAATACAAAAAAAATTTATTTTCAGAAATTAATATATTTTGAATACATAATTAATACAGATGACAAATTAAACATGAATCGCTTGAGTTTTGACAAAGTTATGGTAATTTTAATTATTGATTTCATTGTATCAAATAATTGTAGAGGGTATAAATAATAGAGAGTAAACCATGACTAAAATACCAGCAAACTTGACAAAGTTATATATACGGGACATATTCATACCATCGCGAATTGCCACGTTCCCAGAGGACGCAGCCAAAAAATATTAACACTTTGTTTTACGTCCAATTTCAAATCAAATTTGAGTGATATATTATTTCCTTCCCATTTCTTGCTACACCTGCGCAGGGAATTGGTATTGGCCAACAATTTCAGATAAAATAATAACATTTTTTCCCCTGGTTTACGAATTTATACCCCTAGTAAAGTGGCACTCGGAACCAAAAACAATGCATTCACAATGGGGCTTGTAAAAAGCGACGTTGCCTATAGAATCGGTCAGCAAAAAAATTGTTTGTAAGTCTGACTATGTCTGTGTTGGTTTGTGTGTTTGGTTTAATTTTGGCTGCCTTTCTGCGTGTTGGCGTATTTGCGTACATGGCAAAGTTCGCCAGCTGTCATATCGCCCAATTGATGCAATATCCTCTCCAGCTTCGTGTGCTGAACTGGCAAGAAAAATTCAATTTGGCATGTGTTTAGAGAGTGGCACTTGTGGCATTCGTTCGACGTTGTGCAAATCTAACAGTTAAAGCCAACAATCAGAGCCCTTATTGACTGTAGCCAGTGTCACGTCAAACAGCTTGTATGTTAAACCACTTGATGCTGGTCAAGAACCGCTTACTTTGACACCGAACGTTCAGCTGGAGGGGGATTGTACCAATTAGTGCTCTTAATGCTCCCGAGTACCGCGAACGACCTTTGACACACACAACAACAACACTCGAGATGTAGAAGCAAATGCGTAATTGACATTTCAATAAGTGTCACTTGGGTGACTAAAGCGCCGCATCGCACATCATCATTTGTGCGACAATACCTGTACGGCAGACTATTACAGGATGCCGACAAGAGTACTCGCACATAATGCTATCAGTTCAAACCACTGAAAATGTATCCAAATTTGCATAACACATGAAAAAAGAGTGTGCTTCAAGAAGGACTGTGTTTACAATTATCTCTGGACTGACATTTTGAGACTGCTTATTTATCAGTTATTTGGATGTTTAAAAATTCAGAATGTGTTAGAAAATCCAAATATATGTTTGGATATAAAGAACATAACCCTGTTTCAAATGTGACATTTCAATTTAATTTGTACTCTCAGCAAAATTTCAAACACGCTCTACGAAAAATTGAAATTCATTTTTTTTTTTGGTATTGTGAGAAATTTATTTTTGTTTGCATTCTGATTGCTGACTCCGCCGGTTTCGCATCCGCCAGGGGAATGAACTAGCAATGCGAACGCTTCTCACGCTCGATTAATATTCAAAAATGATTGGGAAACAGCGCAAAAACTCGACAACGTAAAATAACAAAAATGAGAGCACGACAAATGTCACTTTGCGTTGTGAATTAAAGATTTAAAAGTCAGACGCAAAAAACATACCAATTTTTATTTGAAGCAAATTCAACAGTTTGCCGTCATGTGCCACAATTTTCAATGTTTCTTTTATGAAAAAAATGTTTTGATTATTATTTCGAGATTTTTATTGTTGCGACAGCCACAACACACATTTCGCTGAGAATAATAATAATTGCAGTCTGCGGTTGCTCGTTGGTAAAACATTTTCAATTCAAAAGAAAAATACGTGTTCTTTTTTTTGTACTTTTTAGGAGGACCTCGAAAAGAATTTCGTTTTGAAAAAAGCTTCCTGTATTTAGCGTTAATTTTGTGTGAAAATTTAAATACTTATCAGCTTATTACCCGATTAATATAAAATATTCAAGTGCAAAACTATGTTGAAATAAGCTTGGAAATTCCAACTGTATTCGACTTACCAAACGAATTATGAATCATAGGAATGTAATTTTATTTGGCATGCAAATCGCACTAAATTACAGTTTAAACATGTGTATTGAAGCTTATAACAATAATCAACCAGCTGCGAGCTGTTTTTTCAACTGCTTTGCAAACTTGCTAGCACATTAATGGTTAGCCATAATGTAAATGGAATTAAGCATAGATTATTTATAATTAAGAGCTCAATTTAATAACAAGGCAGACACCAAGTACCTTTCAAGACTAAGTTAAAATATTTTTAATTATTGAGCAGAAACTTATGGACTACCTTGTATTTTAAATGAGATTCTTTGGCTTCAGACGCTCTAGGAAGTAAAATTAAATATTCAATTAGCTAAAGATGTTTAGAATTTGTGGCTAATATTCAGTAGCCAGTATGCTTAAAGCAGCCGTCCCTCTCTGCATTCTTGGGCCAATCAATTGATGTGGAGGAATGCAAAGAGCTATGTTTTTGGCCTTGGGCATTCCAAGTCACTCTGACAGGAAATTCGATTAACTGGACATGCAGTTGAGCCCAATCTTAGGCTTTGCTATTGTCAACTTCAGTTCTGTCTTTGGCCAGGACAAATATTCACTGGACTTTGGAAGGCAGAGCATAAACGTGTTTAGACTGCATTGAATTTGTTTGCACAGCCTTCGATACGGCAGTTGAAATGTTTGTGTTTATTTATTTCTTTTGGGGATTGTTCTACTAGAATTCCAGTAGCAGACAAAAACCATCATTAAACTACTTGACGAGCTCTTAAACGTGTGCCCAAAAATAAATGGTTGCTTTGTGGCAAGTCATACAGATAAAAATGAGTTCAAATAATATTCCTCTCTGGCGTCTTAATGACTTTGAAATTCCTATTCATCCGTATATGTTTGTGTTGACGCAAAAAGACGCAGCAGAAATAAAGCAGACAGGATGTGGCACGTTTCTTGTTGCGGCACCACATTGCGCTCCATTTACGTGACGCCAGCTGTGTGTATTTTTTTTCATGCAACATGTAATGGCAAATTAATTTCCTTAACCTTGTTTTTGGCAATTCATATTTAATTTCAGCGCTACCTGTACAGTTAGCCAAGCAATCAAACAGCAAGTAAAAGGCAACCAACATTTAAAATTGCACCAGAAATCTTATTTCACTTAGATCATAGGGAATATGTAACAGGATGTGAGCTGAATCCTTATCAAAGCTGCAGTAATAAGAGAGTACAATGAATTCGTTCGATGTCGCATTTAATATTCTATTTCGCTTAGTGTAATCCATCTTCAAATTATATTGCCAAATGACCTTTTTACCATAATCAACATCAGCTCGTGCAAAGTTCAATAAAATTATTACGATTTTCTTTACTTTTGCAGTCTAGACACCAAATTCGAACCCAGACAGCTCTTTCGGGCCTACATAAATATTGGATAACAGCTTCCAGACATGACCAGCAAACACAATTAAATTTGTTTTTGTCTGTACCAGATCGAAATGCAAATGTACAGGCGTAAATTCCACAAATAAATTTTTAACAAATTTCAATAAAATGAGCAATAATTTGCGTAAAGAATAATGTGAATTTGGCAGCATTAAATTCGAAATTGATTTCATTACATCTGCACAAAATGCCCCAAGCTATAAGTGAAAATGAAGCGTATTTTCAAATTGATTGCGCTAATTTGTGGCTTAAAATAAAAGCGCTAAGAAGATAATAAAAATAAATATAAATAAAATAGGCAAGCAAAAACAAAGCGCAATACAATTTCAACAAAACAAAACCAAGGCGTAAAATGAACTGTAAATTGTCAGTAATGAAATTGGATGTGACTGTGCTTACAACAAAAACGTTCTACTTTATTGCGACATCACTGTAAGTCAGCAAACGAAATTTTATGCAAAATTTAGGCAGACACTGTTTTAAAAATGTGGCTGGATTTAGATACCATATTAATATAACTAAAAGCAGAAACAAAACAATGAAGAAATATTTGAGCTGGTTGATTAGGTAAATATACATTTAAGATATACACACGGACAAAATTATGCAGCTGCCTTTACCTAATCCATTGGGCAGGCAGCTGTAAAAAGTTAACTAAATCTGTATTAAAGATTATATTTAATTACAAATAATAAGCTTGCATAGCGGTAATAATGACAGACTAGCATAAATAGCAGGCCAAATTTAACGCATCGAAATCCACAAGGTACGATATCCATCCTGCAACATGTTTGGCGAACAAACCAAACAAACATGAATCATACTTTAGTAAAAGTTCCTATTATCAATCTCAAAATGTGTGTTTTTGTAAGCGCACCAAATGGAATATATAATATTATTATCTTATAACTCGATGAAAGTCAAAGTGAATTAGCCTTGTGGTGATTAATCTATCAAATACTCATCAGTGTTTCCAAAATATATATATTTTATGCACATGTATAGTTAAATTATTTGATACTACTAGAATACTTTGCCGGCAAATTTTGCGACATAAAACACAGGCGAAACCAATGCAGTTGCAAGTTTCTTTAGACGCAAAAGTTGCCACAAAAAGGCATGCAAGGACGAACTTCATTGCGTTTAGGACAGTGACAAGACTAAGGATGGGAAAGGTCCGCAATTGGAAAAATGTCAGTAAGCCATGTGCGATACTGAAACTTGTCCAAGTACCGTTCGTGGCGGCTGACACCCAGCTCCAGAATATGGAGCGTAATTGACATTTAATTAACGCTGATTCATCTCAGCTAAACTCATCAATTGAGCTTGATGCAGGTTAGTTTGACAACTAAATCTTGCATATATCATATTTGATTGGCGTACCACATTCAGTCATCTACATAAAAGATGCAAGATGAAAATGACTCGATAATGATTTAAATTGTGAAACGAATAGTTAAAATAATTACAACATTTAAGCGATTTTGCAACAAAAATCGTATTTTAGTTCGACTTTTAAGGGCGAAGGAGCATAACGTTTGTTTATCTTCGGTCTGTGTTTTTGTGGGTGTAACACATAACCAAAACAACACCAACAGCAGAGCTACAGCAGCAAAGGATATATCTGTGGTTTTAACTGGGTCACCGCTTGGTCATCCAGACAAAAGAAAAAATTTAAATTAAAGCAATAATTCAGAAGCGGAAATGTTTTGCCAGAATCAAAATGGAAGGACCCAGCAGACGTCCATTACTCATGCCAAAATTGCACTGGCTACGTTCATTTCGAGGGATTTGAAAAGCCAAAAGTCGATATTTAATTAAATGTTGCAATTAGTATCTGAAGTTTTTTCTAACACAGCACTTCAAGCAACAGACAAGCACTAAATATAGTTTATTCCTTTAAATTTGTATGTAGTAAATTATTTACAAGTGCATTTATATTTGAATAGAGTATTTGATTCGAGTAAACAACGAATCTGTTTATTCAAAGTCAGATGCAAAAGCATCTAAACGTGCCCAGTTGCACAAACCGGAAGCGGAAACTAATAAATACAAATATCTTAGTCTATAAGGAGCTGCGAGTATTTGTTTCATAACCATTGCAAAATATAAGTCAGAATGTTCGTTAATATTTAGCAAGCCAACATTGACGAGCCGGAATTGTATTCCATGATTTAATAATCCACATTTCGGTATTTGTTGGTGCTTATACTCATCTCCCTTCTAAGTTGAATGATAAGACATTGTTTAGGATAAGATTATTCCAAAATAAAATACTTTATTAGTATGTCCTCGCTGGTGTATATAAAAGTATTGTAATTGTAAAAACGTAAAAGCTAGAAAGTTTTTGGAAAACAATTACATTGAAGTCAGTTAAAATTTGGACGAAGATGTAATATAAAAAATGCTCCGTCTCGCGGCACAGGTAGCTTATTTAAAAATGCACCATTGTCGGACGAATTTTTATACAGCTCTTCAATGGCTTTATTTTTTTTCGGATTCGGCGGCTGTGCAGGCAAAAACCAAATACTAGATATTAGTTTATTTTAGACATGTTTTGCTTACCATTTCCATTTTAATTCTTGAAAGGCTGTTAAGCGTTGGAGGTTTACTAAAAGGAATTTTTTTGAACATTTTTAATGGTCCTAACTGCAGCATATAGTTAAGAAGATAGTTTCGAGCAACCGCTTCGGTAAGACCTGGTGGCCGTGTCTTTAGCTTATGAATCCAAATGGATGCTAAAGATTTATCGGCAACATCCATATCCATCACGGAATTTTCCAAACGAAATATATCCTGCTCAAATTGACGATTTAGATTTTTCAATTTGCGCAGATGTTCGCCACCTTCCTGCCGGTGTAGACTACGATTTCGTTCCGATTTTGCCAAAGACAATTTGCCAGACGAACTGTTTTTAATGCTTTTACGTATTTTTGATTTGCTATTTTTATTGGAGGCCATGACTAACTAAATCAGCTAAATAAGCTAGAAAAAAATTTTTATACCGTACCAAACTTGTCTGAATAGTAAAATGTTTAAATTAAAAATATTTTGGAAATGTGACTCTAGATTCAGTGTAAAAGTTTATTGAACGTCACGTTAAACAAGCAGTGGAATTACAATGAAAATAGAATTAAATAAAATTATATATAAAATGAAATATCTTAAGTATTTAATCAATCTGCGAAACAGTAACCAATGTACCATTTTTTTTTCGCATGGACTTTACAAATGTGGGTTAAATATATACAGTAGACCCATCTAATATACTTCGGCCTCATATTCGACAGCAAACTATTACAAAGCTCGAAAGTTTTACCGTTAGCCAAAAGTCGATCAAAAGTTTTTCACAGCAAAATGCCAAAAATTTCATCTCTTTCACAATCCTTAAATTGGACGGAATCCATTCCGAGCAAACAAGTTTTAATAGTCGGGTCAAAGTTTGGACCAGTCAATATCACACATACAGCATTGATTAAATTAAAATGTTTGGAAGATAAATTTGAGGTGGACGTGAAATGTTCGACATCTGCCAAAGGAATTAAAACTTTGCCAAAACTTTCGAGCCTGGCCGCAAGGTAATCAAATTGAATACAAAACAAAACAACGACAGCAAACTTTTCAGTTTCGGGCCTATCAGAGCTTGACATTTAAAATGTATTTAAATTTGCCATATAAATCACCATTCAACGCACGTGCTGGTCCAGACTAAGCCCAATTTGATTTGTTTACAAATCAAATTGAATTTTTATATATTTGGCTTAGCTCGTAGGGTGCTTCACGGTTTGGTCAAGGTAAAAACGACCTGAGAGACCTTTAAATATTTAATAACCAGCTCGACAACAACGCACATCAAACAACGGATTCAATGAGTGTGTGTGTGTCTCTGAGAGTGTGCGTGTCAACACAATCAGCATAATAACTGAGGGCCACATGCCCCAAAGCTGCAATAAAAGTGGATTAAATGCAAACATGTGTGAGGTTGTTTGGGTCATTCGGGTAACGGGTTCCGGACCTCGAGATTATAGGAATTGCACGCAATGCCTTTGCAGCTGATATAGCTGCTCGCACACGAATTGATTCCTTGAATGCCTATGGCAAAGGCCATGCCAATGGCAACGATAAGCCCAACGTCAATTCCTAATGACTTTGGTTACATGCCAAATTAGGCCACACAAATGGCAGCCCGGCTCAATCTCAAGTTATTTGGGTTCGAAGTTGAAGTGGCAAATTTCCTATTGTGCTGTGTAATTTTGTAGCCTTTTGACACACCTAAATTTGGCATGGATTGTGTGAAACCTGATTAAGGGTGTGACACATCTCTTTGCAACATGCGCAGATTAAATGCGATTTAACTGAATTATTGAAACTTTTCAAATAAATTAAAGAACTTAAATATACTCTTGGCGAAGCAGATATAAAAGTCAGAATAGAATAAATTTGTATCTATTTTCTATCTAGAAATTATTTCTTTAATTCGTTAAGTTTAATTTTAATTATTCAGAAAGCATGTTTTTCGTGATTATTGCAAATAAATCTCTTTTTCTCCCATAAATATAGATCAGCAACATTAATTTTTATGAAATATCAATCATTGCATGTTGAGACCACATAAATCCATAAAAATATAGGAAATCTTTTCATATTTTAATTCCTTTACGTTGCCAGGGATTCTGTTGTATGACCCAAGGCATTTTTATACCCTGAACCCATTGAAAATGGGTAAAAAAGGGTATAATGGTTTTGTGCAAATGTATGTAACAGGCAGAAGGAAGCATCTCCGACCCC
>SCDY01002645.1:0-11789 GCA_004143825.1 Drosophila micromelanica | reverse complement strand
GCGGCCAAAGCCAGGGCGAAGAGGGCGACGAAGGCGATGAGGAACTTCATGTTTGTTGGATGTTGTGTAGCGCGTTTGAGGCTTCAAAGGTAACTATGCCTTATGTGGCCACTTGTCTCCGTATTTATTGTGAATCTTGAGGGGTCCATTTAGCATAGCAAAAACAAATAAAGTACCAAAAAAAAATAAAAACAAAAGAAATAAATAAAAATAACTAAAAATGCTGACAAACTAGTTTAACATGGCTTGGCCAACTTAAATGCAAACTTAAAATCGTAACAATTGATTTAGTAGCGAATTGAATATTAATATAAACTTGAAGCAAACTGTTTGTCTGTATATTTATGCCAGTCTATAAATGGATGTCTCGCACTTTAATCAGACTACGCGACAAACTCGCATAATAAATATATGGATATATATACAAGAACAAAACTAAACTACATTTTTTGACTGACGTTTGAGCAACATAGTATGTATATTGTATATATTATGTATATGAATACAAATCGACTAGCGTACCATGGCTTGAATTTTTTTATGATATATATAAAGAAAAAAAACCCCTATTAAAGCGATTGTAAATCGATTTGTCTTTTTTCATGAGCTTATTTTTATTTTTATTCATTTGTAAAATATTATTTATTTTAGAAAATAACCAAAATTTTAGAAAATAATAACCTTTTTTTTTATTTACTGTTGATATATCTTTTGTTGCAGGATATCTTTTTATCTGTCCATATTCATATTATATTTTAACAGCATTAATATTCTGTATTCTGTACTAAGTTAACACGTTTTTCTAATCTATTATGTCTGTAAATTGACGGCGTTTAATTTAGATAATTTAATTTAATTTAATTTTAGAAAATAATAACCAAAAACATTTCAGAGAACCTTCTTTTTCTCGGGATGTACTTATTTTTACCGTACTGTTTTTTTTTTTTTTGTGCATGTCGAGTTCTCTTGACATTTGTTTGAATTACAACTATTTGTTTGAATTAAAAAAAAAATGTGTTAAAATAGTGTTATAGATTAAATTAAATTTAGAAAATTATTTAGCTTAATATAGAATGTTTTAATGGTGTTATATTTAAAATAAAATATAGACCAATAAAAAGGTATCCTGCACCCTGTTTGCTATTTCCATTAGGATCACAAAAGAAGTCACTGAACTGAGTTAGGTCAGATCAATAGGCTGATCAATATGGCCCAATAATATAAATAGACACGTATTTGAGGGGAATTTTTTTTGTTTGTTTTGTTTTAATGCGGTTAACAAATATAATGCACGACACTAACTTCCACTGACTGACTGACTGACTGATGCACAGCACAACCAACTTAGAGACTAAGGCAAAAACAACATTAGTTTATCCATATATATACATATATATGTGTGTTGTCCATTTACTTGGGCAGGTGGGCGCCCTCCGGCTGGAAGCCGTTCTCATCGGCCACAAAATTGATGGTGTATGTCTGTCCGTCGGGCGCCACCCAGCTGACTGAGCCGCGCACCGACAAAGATTCGTTCTCGGTGCCGGCATTGTTGACCACCGCCTCCTCGGTGCGAGTGGTGCCATCGCTCAACTTATAGCTGAACTTGTAGCCGCCAATGCCAATGTTATCCGACTCGTACTCGAGCACCTCCACATCGTTCTGGGGGCGGGCGCTGCAGCAGGCGGCGGCCAGCACCAGCAAACCAACGACTAGCATCTGAAGGATACAAAATTATCAATTATATTATCAATTATATTATCAGTTCGATCGGTTATCCGTTTACCATTTTCATCATCCTTTCGAGTTTGTGTGTGTGTGTGTGTGTGTGTGCTTAGACAGACTATCGAACGTCCAATGGTGCTAATGCAGCATCTTCGCTGCATTTATATACTGCAGCTGTGCTCAGATTCTGCCAGCGTCATAAATTTTGCACAATTGTGTGGAAGAAGACACACATAGACAAATAACGTATTTAATTTACCAACAACCAACAACAGTTGACCAAAGTCGCTGCGACAAGTAACATTTAAAACGAATCTTGCAGCCACATTACAAATGCACAAATGCACATTCTGGCTTCATAACTAGCCGATGCACTTGTCACAAATTACAAAAAACACCTTGGTTCATGTACCCCAAAAAAAATGTATATAGACCGAAATTTGAAGATCGGTAATGCGGTTTTTGTTTATAGGGAATACTAAACAATATAAAAATAAAAGTAATTTTAATTTTTTTTTTTTATTAAGAACAAAATATTTTTCGCAACTGTACATATATATAACTTTTATTTTGTATTATAAAAAAGAGTTTAACAAAAATTTTAGATGATTTAATAATGTGTAAAAAAAATTAAAAACTATGCATTAAAATCGAATTAATTTATAAAAAAGGTTTTTCATATCCGTAAAATTTAAATTTTTAAATTTAATTAATTATTTTTAATTATACAATTAATAAAATTGTACGGCTAATTTTTCACAAGATTCTTATCATAATCATACAATGATAAAAACATATAAATATAAATTCAAAATTTTGTATCAAGAAAAAATATAAAATGAGTTAAATGACTTTCATTATAACGAATTTGTTTTTTAATTATATATTTTATTGTATTTCAACAATATGTTTCATTTACTTTAGGCAGCAAACAGTGTGCAGGATACCCTTTTATCTGTCTATATTCTATTTTAAATATAACACCATTAATAACAAATTTGTAGATAAAAAAAAAATTGGCCATATTTATAAAAACGATAATAATTATTTTCCAGCTCAAAGAGTATACCAAATTCGATCTAAAATCTCGATTTGGTTTAATGGATGCGTAAATAGTTTGTCTTTCGTGGAATATGTGTAACCATACTAGATGATGGTTATTGGCCAAAGTTTTCGCCATGTTGAATATGTCTTTTAATTTTTAATAATTTTCGCTTTAATCTAAAGAAGTTCAGAGTAAGTCCGAAATTCTACGTTGCCGACGGGCAGTTGGGAAAAAACCAGCAACGACATGCTTGACTTTTGACATATGCAACGGCCTTTGCAGCCTGACTTCGATTGATGTATCTGGCAACGGCACACACACACACACACACACACACACACTGCATTTTTGTATCTTCATTTGGGTTTTTGTTGTTCAATTTATTCCACCTTTGTTGACCGCTACAACTGGCAAGCAGCAGCAGAAGAAGAAGAAGCTGCAATTTGCCAATCCAGTCAATCGAGTTTTGCTTTAGCGACCTTTTTGGCCAAATATCCCCCCCACAAAATTCAGTCAGCCCCTCAGAGTTAATCTTCGCACAGGACATTCATCCATAGCTGACATTGACCAATAAAGCAATAAAATAAAGATCTGTAAATTATGAATTCAAAAGATGCCATCCATCGGTTCATAAATTAAAACAAAATACTGTAAATAATATACCCTTTTCCCATATTTGTCAAGTAAATTGTATGTATGTATCATCTGTGATCTATTTTCCCCTCCCCTGAATGAAAAACTAGATTAAGTTGCCTCTGAAGGTAGCAGAAAACCTGTTTAAATAAAATATCAACATTTAAAAAAAAAAAAATAAATAAATTATGAAATGTTCATCAATGCACTAGCCTGGAATTTAAAAAAAAACAATCCAACCATTAGGAAAATGCAAAATTTTTGGAAAAACAATCAATTTATTTAAAATTTAGTATCGCTTCTTAGGCGACAGGTGCGACGGGAATGTCAGCGCCCTGGGGCTGGTAACCGTTCTCATCAGCAATATAGTTGATGACATGGGACTGACCCTCGGGGTCAACCCAGGAGTATGAGCCCTTGACGGAGATGGCCTCAGCCTCTGAGCCAACATTGTTGAGGTGACCTTGCTCCTGGCGAGCAGTGCCATCGCTGGTCTCCACTCTGTGGTAAAGAACGCAAGGGTTTAGTTTAGAATACCCTCCAGACTCATTTAAAACATATTGCTTACGCAAACTGGTAGCTTTCGGGTCCAACATCAGATTCGGAGCGCAGAATCTCGGCTTCGCCGGGTGAAGGCGCGGCCAAAGCCAGGGCAAAGAGGGCGACGAAGGCGATGAGGAACTTCATGTTTGTTGGATGTTGTGTAGCGCGTTTGAGACTTCAAAGGTAACTATGCTTTTTAGGGTTGATCGAGTGCGTATTTATAGCAAAAACTGATGTTCGCTTTATGGGGACAACAATGGAGAGAAACTAGTTTAGTGCCAAAGATGATTAAAAATTCACAACTTAAATTTCAAATGCAGACATCTGTTTCTTAAAAATTAGATGTATATATATGTATACTATATATATATAATTATGCCGAAACGTAAGCATATTCAAAACCAGCAAATGGTTTTATGCTTATGCAAATTAAAAGTGTTGCTAGACTGGACTCTAAGTGTATTTATATAGACAAGCTGATAATACCAAAAGGGAATGATATCATTTTCAGTTCATACACCCCTTTGGTTATGTTGCATAATCGCTGTGTTCTATATGCATATATTCATTGAAAGATTCCACTTTCAATCCGCTTCTTCACTGTCCCTTTTCAGACCCAGATAAAAATGTCTTCAAAGCTCAAGATTCAGATACTCGCATCTTCAAGGTCAGCGCCACCGTCTGTCTGGCTCTCTGTCTGTCTGTCTGTCTGTCTGTCTCGCTTGGCCGGAGTGTGGGTTTACCGGTTGTTCGAGTGTTCGGGCGACATCTTCTTTTATTTTATGTTTTATTTTTTTCTTCCTCTTTTTGGTTTTTTTTTTCATTTTTGGTTTTACTTCTTATTTTGGAACGACTTTGGCTTTATCTTCTTCATCTTCGAGGGGCCAGTTAAATTAGCACTTGTGCGTTAATGGCAATGTCTTAAAGCCAAGTCGTTTTTTTTTTCTTTTTTTTTTTTGACTTCTTCAAACTCTTCTCCCTACCCGCGTTCCTCGCACCTCAATGGATTTGCATGCACAGATTGAATGCGTATTGCATTTTCAATATGCAAATGTCACGCTTGCATTAGGAGGCTGTTGTTCTTTTTTTTATTTTATACACACATTTATTTGTAAGCCCCAAATTTACCTCCTCTAAATAAAATATATATATTTTTTTGATAAACTTTAAGGGACAAGTATTCAAGCTATCTTCTTTACATTGTATGAAAAACTTATGCGGTTTTCAAGATATTGTTCCATAGAAATAATCAATCGCAAAATTAGTATTTGTATGAAAAACTGTTTGCTTTAATATATATTATAAAACTTGGTATTTCCACATAAAAACTTGGTAATAAATAAAAAATCGACCAAATCAGGTAACTATAGTTATATGTATTTATTCTTTGGCATCCCAGAAATAGGCCCTCTTTCTCGTTTCTTGTTTTTGTCAATTACCTTAACTTTAGAATACAAAAAAAAAATATTGTTTATTTTTTTAAAATTATTTTTAGGTTGTTAGCAACTTATGTCAAATAATTTAATTTACTTGAACAGAAATTTTAGAACTGCTTTAATTGCATACTTTTAGTCGGAGCAACAAAAGTCAACACAAGATTAGGGACCTAATAAATGTAGAGAGTACGCTTGTATACTCTGTTCACAAAGCGATAAGTGGGTATATTAGTTCTTCTGACTAGTGGTAAATCATAATTAATATATTTTAATATAATTTTTATAATAATTTAATATATTTTATTTCGTATATACCCTAAGCTCTAGAGCTCCAACAGGTTGATTGCCGATGATATCCGCCAAAGTTCCAGTTGATGTCATATATTATATTATTGATATTTTTTTTATTCTTGACACGCTTATTTATTTGACCCTATTCTCCTTGTCCTAAATAAATCATATTTACGACATGTTTCTATAAAAGTCAAGAATTGAATGAAATTGTTTGCATTCTCAATATATAGCAATAAATAATTATAAAAATATTTGCGCTAGAGAGTATCTCGTAGTCGAGCACCACTTGAGCATTGAGCATTTTTTTGTTATTCTTCAATATTTTATTGAATTGCAATTAATTTTTAGTTGAATTCCGAATGGAATCAAAATAAAACGAAGCACATTTCCTAAACGTAACAAAAACAAATATTTACACAAACTTGCCTAAAACAGTGAAAATTCAAACTGGAAATCTTAGCCGGCCAGCGATGAGAGGGACTTGGGTGAGAGTTTGCGGTTCTTGAGGCCCGGACGACGCGAGGGTCGCCCGTTGCGTTCGAAGCTGTTGGCGTTGTTCAGGTCCTCGGGCGTGGATCGATCACTGATCAGTTCGCCCAGCTCATCGCGATGCGTGCCATTTGGCAGGGTATAGCTGGAAAAGGGTATTTCCGATTAGTGTTCACATTTCGATCGGCCAAAACTCACCCGAACTCGTAACCCTGACGCGTTGGAATATAGCTGAACTGCTCGATAACAAGATCGCCCAGTCGGATGTCCAGCACGGTGCCAGGCGCATAGGAGGCTCCGGTTAACACGGCTCCCCACAACAACAACAACAAGAGATACCTGCCCATTGTGCATCCACAGACAACAACAAAAACAAACAGACAAAACAGAAAAACTGGCAACCGTCGAAGCTCGCAGCTGGCGCTGAATTGATGCCAGTCGAGCCAATCCGAATTTCTGTCCAAGTCAAATGTTGTAAAAAAGCGCTGAGTAAGCCCGGAGGTGCAGTTGACACACAACTCGGTTGCTTCACCTATTGTCCGTCCGTCCCGTTCGTCTTTGGAGTTGGATTTGCATAAGGAAAGCAGCCAAGAAAACGAGAAACAAAAAAACACACAAAAAAACGAACATAGTAAAAAAACATTTAAAAGCAAAGCACATACAAGAAAAGCTTCTCCGACCCGCTTAATACCCTAGAAAAAACATAAATCGAATTTTATAAAAATTTATGTTTTACAAACTGGGCAAAAATTAAGCCACATAAAAAATTATCTCAAAGTGCGTTTTTTACCAGATCATTAGCTGTAAAAATCGACATAGAAAAAAAATTATTTAAAAGCAAAGCACATACCAGAAAAGCTTCTACGACGCATTTAATGCCTTATAAATCACATAAATAGAATTTAATTAAAAAATTAATCAAAAATTAAAACCACATGAAAAATGATGTCGTTTTTTACCAGATCATTAGCTGTAAAAACGCATATTGAAAACAAAAAAAAAAACATTTAAAAGCAAAGCACTTACCAGAAAAGCTTCTCCGACGCACCTAATGCCCTATAAAACGCATAAATCAAATTTTATACAAATTTATGTTTTATAAATTGGGCAGAATTTAAACCACACAAAAAATTATTTCAAAGTGCATTTCTTACCCGATAATTAGCTGTTAAGTTTACTTTTCTAGCATGCCCGTTGTGACAAACACGCCAAGCAAGTTGATATGCCCGCTTCAAACGCAGTTTAACACTGTCTCAAGGGTCATTAATCAAACGCTCGGCGAGCGTAATTTTAAATTGAAGCTTAGCTTTGACAAAAACCTCACAGAGCTTTTTTAAGTCGTGCTTTGTTAACTCTACAATTCTGGTGTAGACTTTAATACCCTGTAGCATTAGAAAGAGGGTTTAACAATTCAGTTCGAGCGTATGTAACATAATAATTGTTTTTCATTCGATAAAATAAATAAAATGTAAAATGTTAATAAATATTTATTTTTTAATTTATTTTTTAATATACCGAATTTTTCTTGCTATACAAAATAAAAGGCTTGTTTATGTAGAGTATCTACTAATCAATCACACGCACTTTTATTTATTTAAAATTGATCACAAAACAAATGACTTAAGCTATTTTTTAAATTAGGCCTTATCTTGAGCCGCTTTGACCTTGTGTGCGGTCACATAGGGCTGAAAGCCATTCTTATTTGCCTTATAGAGCACCTTATATTCATAGCCATCCGCCGATATGAAGCTATAGCCACCACGATATTCAACCGATTTGGGCGTCTGCTCTCCATCCGGCTGCTCAGTTGTCTGAGAATCGGGATTCACTTTGACCTTGTACGTAATATCCTCCGTGCGCTGATGGCCGTTATCTGTGTGAAAGCTATGCCAGAATATTAATATTATTTATCTAATGCTATAGATTTATTAATAGCTTACCCAAAGTGCAGCTCTTCCTGGCGCTCTTCTTCTTTTGCCGCAGTCAATGCCAGCGACAGCAACAAAAAACTGAGGGTCAACTGTAAAAAAGGCATTTAATAAGTTTTAATATTTTATATTTATTTTTATCTTTAGTTAACTAACCAATTTCATTGCAAAAAACAATTTTTATTTTCTTTCAAGAGCTTTGGTTATTTTTTTCACTCTGCTCGTCTGCGTTTCTTGATGCCAACTAAACTAAAGTGGCAGCAAATGGGCTTTGGCCAGCGGCTCAGATGAGCAAATCAGCAGAAATAAGTCTAAAAGATAATGAAAACAAATATCTGTGAGCCCGATTGCGTCATAGTTTATGGCCCAACTTTTGTTCTAAGCCAAAAAAGACAAAAGCGGCCACAACAATAACAATCACATCAACTACAAAAACAACAGCATTTGAAGAAAGCTAACTAAAACATTTGAAGCGGTTTCTCGTTGTATTTAGTTAAAATGAAATCTTTTATTGAGATAATATCAATAAATTTTGTTCATCTTCATAAACTTTGTTTTGTGATCATTAGAAAAAACATTCGGTTTTTTTAGACTTAAATGTTAAAATTAATAGCTTGTTCTTTAAAACCTTTTTAATTGTCTTGTAAAGTTTTTAAAGAGTTATATATAATATAACTTATTATCTTAAAAAAAATGGTATTTCTAAAATATAATACATTTATAAAAAATTTTTATGTTGTCAGCCAACAAAATTTATTTAATTTTTCCTAATGCAATATGTACACATAAAGATAAATAATACAAAATTAAATAAAAAATTTATTTATTCATAATTTGTGACTTAAATAACCAAAAGGAAAAGATAAACATTAATTAAAAAATGTAATTAAATTTATTATAAATTCTTACTCGTTTTCTTTATATTTATTTTGAAAAATTTAATGTATTTTTCAAATTTGTAATTCAAAATATAAACTCTCAACTAATAATGTTATTTAAAAATAATTTTCTATAAATTTTGATTTTTACAAATAGTTTAGAAAATGATTTTTTAAAATTCTGACCAGCTAGTGCCTGTAAAAAGAAACTTTTTAAATTTCCATAACGTGCATTATATTTATATTTTGCTCACTCTTCAAAAATATATATCCATGTGTTTAGTATCTGTTCAATTATTATAATAATTTTTTTGTTATTATTTTCTTTCTAGCCAAACTAGTGTAATCAACAGTTGTTGAGGCTCTCGTGCATCAGATGCACATTTATATAAATATTCGGGCTGTCAATGTGGGCTGCGGATAATTTATCAAAGAGTCTGCATCTAAATGTTTATTTAGGCGTGCTGAAGAACTTAATCGGACTGCGCCTGTCCGGGCCGAACCCTCTCGGCTAATTCACAGTCGGAATCAGGAATCGCAATTAGATCGTTGCGCTCTGTCAAAATGCACTTTATGAATTTGAGATTTTTTTTTTTTTGGTTATTGGCAAATGCGGGCGCGAAATATGCGCAATGGGTGCGTGGCGAAATGACCACCGGATGAGCCACGAGGAGGGATGAGGGGTGGGCACGATGATAGTTGGAACCGAACTGAACTGAACTGAGGCCGGGGGACAACCGACAATTGTTGGTTTAGGCAGCCGGTGCAGCGCTTGGTGCGAGCTGGAGTGGAGTGGAGTGGTGGTTAGTTGGTGGATTGTTGGATTGCCGGATTGGTTGCTTGGTGGTTTCTGGCTGGCCTTGGTTGGTGGTTGCTGGGCAGCAACAACTGGCAACAGCTGACGCCGGAACAGGTTCAAAAATCCACAGCGCCTGGGAAGCCGTCAGCTGCGCGCCAGCACATTACAAGTAGGACAAGCTGCAAACAACATTGCCATTAGCTAGGACGATGCCGAGGACACCACCGCACCACCGCACCACCGCACCACCCCACAATGCGGCAATATTAGCGGCATCACATGATGAAGTTGGTCCGAGCATTGGCAAAAAGTTAATAGACGATTGACTAAAGCCGACAACGTTGTACTCTTTGGCCAGGGGCTTAGCACCCCCTTTTGTATTTTGGGACAGGCAAAGTGCATTAGAAGCCTTCTCGCACACGGGGTGGATTCTGCAGGTGTTGCCAGTGCTGCCCTGCCTGATCCTTATCTGCCTCGCCTCGCCTCGCCCCGTCCCGTTTGAAACGCTTTTCGCTGCAAATTGCCTTTGAATTAAAAGTTGTGTTTGCGGCCTGGCCTGGTTTTGTTGTTTTTAGCGATTAGTTGCAGGCCTGACAGATTTTCATTTCTAAAAATCCATTGTTCACTCAATTTATCAGTATTTCATCATTTGTTGGAATTAAATGTAAATGATTTGGTTTTGAAAATTCAGACATCTATCTCTGGGGCAAATAAGAAATCTAAAATCCCAACTTTAAAAAATTGAATGGTGATCGCTTCTATGAACGTATACGATTCGAATGAGGTGTATCTTTCCGAAATCGGACTACATTTAGCCGAGATATAGCCATTATATAGCCATTTAAACAGCTTTCCAAACACTAAAACGTCCATATCTCGGCCAAATGAAGTCCGATCTCCAAAAGATATACATTTTTAAACTCGTGGAGACCAAAATCCCAAATCTAAATTTTGACCAATTTTGACAAAAATCACAAGGGGTAACATCACAATTTTTGCGAAAAAAGCGAAAATTTTGAAATCAAAAACTTTTAATGGCGATCGATTATACAGATTTATACGATTCGAATGATTCGTATTGTATTATTACATATTAATATGTATTATATATGTTTTCCGATTGGAGAAGTTGTTCAAGGCGAAATACAAGCAGCAACAGCGGATAGGCGTCGAACAGGAAAGTATGCACTAATTTAAACAATTCTTAAAATCTGATGGTAAATATTTAAAATTGTATGTTCCAGGTTCCCGAGCCGATTTTCTGCAGTTTTTTAAGTTCTACCCATAAGTAGGTATATTGCAAATAGATTGTAGTAAATAAAAGCAAATTTAAAATATAAGGCATATGTAACTACATTACTACTGTTTTAAAAAGAAATACTTTTAAGCTAATATAAGCAAATTGTTGTATTAAAAAAAAAATTTGTGAGGATGTTAAGAAAAACTTTCAAAATAAATTTTAAAAAAAGTAAACAAATTGTCTTTTATTATTTTGGTATCCTGAAAATCTCTGAATTCGATAGCTCTGCTTTCTCCTAGTTCAGAAAGGTACATCATTCTAAAATGGCTATAAAAAGATTAGCTCGGCGGCACAAATTCTGTCCATAGAAGTAGGCAATAGAATTTTTGCATTTCTGATTCATTTTGTCAACCTCCTGACAATTCTGTTCCCCTGGTACTTCAGCTGAAATTTTAATTGGCAATATTGCACATCGGCAGCCAAAATGATTACCTTAGAAGTATGCAATGAAATATTTCACATTTTTAACATTTTTAAATTTTTTTGTCGACCTGCTGACAATTCTGTTCCCCTGGTACTTCAGCTGAAATTTTAATTGACAATCTTGCACATCGGCAGCCCAAAATGATTACCTTAGAGGTATGCAATGAAATATTTCACATTTTTAACATTTTTAATATTTTTTGTCGACCTGCTGACAATTCTGTTCGCCTGGTACTTTAGCTGAAATTTTAATTGGCAATCTTGCACATCGGCAGCCAAAATGATTACCTTAGAGGTAT
>SCDY01002644.1:0-10663 GCA_004143825.1 Drosophila micromelanica | reverse complement strand
GGGTCGGAGATGCCTCCTTCTACCTGTTACATACATTTCAACAAAACCATAATACCCTGTTTCACCCATTTTCAATGGGTTCAGGGTATAAAAAGCGGCGCGACATTGAAATCTATTTGCATCGCAGCGCGATCACATGCCTGGCAAATGACAGCGACACACCCCCTTCCACTTCCCCTTTCACATTTGGAAGTGAGATTTTAGGGCTAGCTTATAAGCTTCGCAAATTTGTTACATTTAGCACCGCAGCTGCCAAAAGCTCGACATTGAAAATTTTGCGTTTTGCCCTCTGATTCTTTTTCTACTTTCATTCGCTGTTGCTATTGTTTTTATCAAGTGCAATTATTGTTATTATTGTTGTGCATGTTTTGCTGCTTGTGTGCATATGTTGATTTCATAACGTGCAAAATGAATAAAACAATCAGAACGAGAGAAAATTTCATGTTTATCAAGCAGCACGTGCTAAAACAAAAACAACATTGTTTGCTTTTTTAATGTTAAGCAAAGCTTCACACAGCGCGTGCGCTCAATCGAATACGAGTGCGAGCGAGACCGAAAATGAGAACGGGAATGAGAAAGGTTGCAGCAATGAGCGAAAGCTGCTGCTATTGGAGAAGGTCTCTCTAAGCTAGGCTGCAACTAGGAAATGAAATGCAATGAAAAGCACAAACAGCGTACATGCAAATATGCAGACAGACAGATTTGACAGCTGATAGATGATAATGATGGGGGGGGCAGGTAAAATAGATAACTGAAAATGTAATCGGAACTGAGCTACTGGGAGTCTGAATTATGTACGTACATACACGTGTTAATGTGCGCAAAGACATATGTTGATATTTATGAACAGTTATCTCTACTCACCGTATACCGCCGGACTGGAGCAGCTGCGCATGAGCGGCGGCGTTCGGCCGCCATTGCTGGCACCGTTCATAGCTGCCGTTGCCGTTGACGTCGCCGTCAGCTGCTGTTCGTCACATGCCAGATTTTCCCTGGATCGCTTGTTGTTGGGATAGTCCTTATGATTAGCTGCAATGGAAATTATACACAAACATACACATATATACAAATGAAGATTTGCTGATTTGTTTTTGGGACTTTGCTGCGATCAAATGACGTCAGCTTTCGATGTGAACCAATACCCAAAAAAAAAACTTGTCGCGCCGACTCACATGAATACACACACACACACACACACATACATACATATATACATTCAAAACAAGCGCAAATATTCACCGCTGCTGTTTGACAAACTGACGTAAGACATTTATTTCGGCACGCAGCTTGATTAGCGCACCAGGCAGCGACAGCGGGACAAAGCGGGGTGAAAACGAAGCCAAAGCGAGGCCCAATGCAAAGCTTTACAAAACCAAGAAAAAGGGCACTCGCGCTGGGAAAGCGCTTACCATGTGAATGAATCGCAGGGAAGAAGCGAGCGTATGAAACTATGTGTGTATGTATGTGTGTGTGTGTGTGTGCTTGGGTGTATGGTGGCGTAAGCTTATCAGTCGCAGCGCATAAACAGTTTCTAGTGCCTGTGGCTTTTATGCTGTGCAGGCTAAAAAAAAACCACAAACAAGCAAAAAAAAACATTGGCTTATCAGCGTCGAGCGACCTCAAAGCCTCAAAAGCCAAAAAGCAACAACACAACAACAACAAAAGTTTTCACTGCGGGCAGGAAATGTTGTGGCCAACACAAGAAACAAGTCAAATCGCATGCCAATGCACTGCACACGTACACACAGGCACACACACACATGCATGCATATTTTTTGTCTGAGTACTGAAACTTTGCTAAGTTTTAAAGTTGTTGCTGCCCGCTGCCGACAGAGGCTGTTGCTTTTTTTTGTTGTTGTTGTTCGAATTCGTACTCGAAAGGTCGTTTCAAAGCGGGTTTCGTTGCCAGCGTTGCCAGGCCGTCGCACAAACCTGCTTTGCTTTACATTTTTTTTACGCTCAACAAGAAAAAACACAAAAAAGCTTATTTTTCGTTTGCTTTTATTTCTGAAAGACACGCGAATGTGAGTCACGTATGAAGCAAGTAGAAACTGACTCTCCGCTCCCGCTCCAACTCTCGATCAACTGCTGCTGTTGCTGTTGCTGCTGCCTCTGACTTCAAGTCTGACTCGTTGAAAATGTTGACGGCAGGCCGATACAGGGGGGCACAGACGACAGACAAACGCTTACGTTTACTACTGCTGCTTACGTGTGTGCCGCTTCCCGCGCCCTTTTCCCACAAGTGGCTGCGCTTGAGCGCGTAAAGTTTATCAAGTAAACAGCGGGCAGAGGCATTTCAAGCGGGAAAATTGCCTCGAGTTTAAATATCGAAATTCTTGCGAATAACTCTAGCTAATATTATCTTAATATATTGTTTGGTTTTGTTTGTTTAACTCTTACCACTGATGCGATTACTGCTGCTGCTGTTGTTGTTGTTATTTGGGATTGGCATACATAACAGAAGACACGGCGCTTCTCTTTTTATCCGCATTTTCATTTCACTTTTATGACTCACGCTGTTGCTGTCTCCGTCGCGCTCACAGCAATTGCGTGTTGTTGACGTTGCCGTACTGTTGCTGCTGCTGGTATTGTTGTTGCTGCTATTGTTGTAGTAGCTGCTGTTGCTCGACTCGCACACACACATACAGAATCTTGCACGCACACACTCACGTAGAGCGCTCTCAAACACTTGACTGCGGCAGGCGAGAATAGTTTTAATTTAATATTTATGCTGCCTATTTGGCATATAATCTCTTTTATTATTATTATATTTGGGCTGATGCGGACCGAGACTTGAATAATATTAATATTGGTTTATTAGATAATCCCAGTGCTGATTGTAACACTTGTTGGGCGGCCGCGAGCACTTCCCGTTGTAGTTGTACTAGTTGTTGTTGTTGTTGTATATCCACTTGCTGCTGCGTTTTCAAAAATTGAACACATTTAATTGTTGTACGATGTTTCAATTTCTGGACCAGCTTGGTTATGTGATATACACTGCGCTGCAAGATCGCGTTTCAGTTTTCAATTATTTTGCCTTTGGATTGCGACACGTATTTGCTTGTTTATCCGCATATTCACCATGCTAGTCTGCAATGTGCATACTTTATGCGGAATATTGTTCCACAATATTGTCTACTTTACTTATTTTTTTTATTTTGCGTGTGGGCACGAATACGTTCGTTCTCGACAAAAGTCTCTCGCGGAATGACAACAAACGAACTGCGCTGCCGAAAGAAGTAACGTCTACGAGACAGAGGCACGAAACGAAACACACGAGTGCCTCTCTCAATCGTGTGAAAGTTGCGTGTGCAAACGAGAGAGCACAGTAAGAGAGGCGCGGCAACATTACAAGAAGAAAAATACCAAAAGCCATTAGAAAAGAACCAAAAAAAGTCAGCACTTGCATATGATTGGCGCCAAGTTTGGTTTTCATTAAGTATTAAATGGATAAAGTAATTATAATGAAAACTGATATTAACTTGCATTTTATCGTATAAATATGTCATGTAGTCGGGAAGCGTTTCCAAGTATTTTTGCTGCTGCCTGCAATACAGCTTCATGCAGTGCGTTGTACAGCAGG
The DNA here is from genome assembly GCA_004143825.1 of Drosophila micromelanica. Taxonomy (NCBI): domain Eukaryota; kingdom Metazoa; phylum Arthropoda; class Insecta; order Diptera; family Drosophilidae; genus Drosophila; species Drosophila micromelanica. The sequence continues at coordinate 7,080 of SCDY01002644.1, read as the reverse complement.
ATTTTATTTGCAAGCCACAATTTAACTAAATCTGAGTAAACTAATAAAAACCGTATTTTTTTTTGGGATTTTTTAGTTATTTCTCGCGCGTTGTTATCGAAAATGCATTTAAGTATAAAAAATTTACGATAGATGGCGCTATGCAGTTTAAAATTGAGAATACGTTACATTTAAAAAACGAATTTTTTATATACAAGATTCATAAAGATTTATTTAGGTATTTGATAACTAAACCAGTTTGTGCGGAGTCGGTGGTTGCCAGCCACCAAAGGCGCGCTCCAATTCCACAGCCAAACGCAGGCACAGGCGATCCTGATACGGGGCCGCAATCACCGAGAAGCCAACGGGCAAACCGCGCCCATTTACGCCCATGGGCACATGCGTCACCGGCAGTCCGAGCACATTGAACAGCAGCGTATAGTCCACGCCCCACAGCTGCAGCGGTGTCCAGCCATGCCGCGAAGCCGGCGAATGCATGGTAGGGAAGAGCAGGACCCCATTCTCGCCGAGCATTTGCTGAACACAGGAAAAGAGAGAAAGAGAGAGAGAGAGAGAGAGAGAGAGGGAGATTCTTCGCGCATTCCGACTTCCGCCAACCTGCCCAGCTTACCGTCAACTGCTTGGTCAAGGCCAGCGCCTCGCGACGATAGCTCTCCAGCCGCTTGTGCGGCATGAATCCGTTTCTGCGACGCATGAGATCGAAGATCAGGGCGCTGGTCGTGCAACGGGACTGGCCCAGCAGGCTGCGCAACAGCTGCACCAAAGTTACGCGCACCTTGCCCCCGCTCTTCTGTCCCGCCATTGTTGCGTCCAGCACAAAGGGCATATGGGACAGACGCACAATGCCGCTCAATGCAATCTCCAGGGAATTTGTGAATCCCGACAGCTTTGCTTGCTCCACGGACAGCCCCCGGCTCTTCAGATGCACCACAGCCCTGCGTATGGCTGTCTTAATGTCCTCGTCGACGGCCTGGTGCATGGCCCCGTTTAAGGACTCGAAGCCGAGGGCGTAGTGCACCTGCAGCTGGTTGAGCTGGAGCGGCTCGTGCAGCCGCAGCTTGGACGCATTCTCGCCGGCCATCAGCTCCAGCAGCTGGGCGAGATCGACGGCGAATCGGGTCATGGGACCCAGCACCAAATAGCGCTGAAAGTCAGCCTCGCTGGAGTCGGGAAAGTGTCCGGCTGGCGTGACCACGCCGCCAGTGGGCTTGTGCCCGAAGATGCCGCAAAACAGGCTGGGAATGCGTATGGAGCCGCCAATGTCCGAGCCAATGCCAAAGAGCGATGCGCCCGCGCCGTTCAAAGCGCCCTGATCGCAAATATATTTCGATATTTAGCTAGAACAGAATTGAGATACGTGCTCCAACCCACCTCCCCGCCGGAGCTGCCGCCCGGGGTGCGTGCCAAATCGAACGGGTTCAGGCAGCGTCCATTGAGCAGCGTGTCCGTGTCCGTCGAATAACAGTACTCGGGTGTGGCGGACACCAGCAAGGGTATCGCGCCAGCGGCACGAATCCGGGCGACGACGACGCCATCGCCAGCCGCACGCTTGCGACTCCTGGCCAAGCTGCCCACGGCAAAGGACATGCCGGCCAACGCGCAGGACTCCTTCACGGTGAAGGGCAGGCCCAGCAGTGGCTGCCGCTCGAATAGCTCCTCCACATCGCCGCCGGCGATCAGCTCGTCCACGGCGGAGGCCTCGCGCAGCGCCGCCTCGAAGCGCGCCTCGATCACAGCGTTCAGCTGCCCGTTGACAGCTTCGATGCGCTCGATGTACGCGCTCACCAGCTCAACAGCCGTTATCTGTCAGTTCGATTATTTGTCATGTTAATTTGTATTTAAAATTCATTTTTTTTTTTTGCTGCTCACCTGACGGCTGCGCAGGCGCCTGCGTAGCTCCTGTATGCTTAGCGTTAACAGCGGATTCTCGATTGCCGGCAGACCGCTGACCTTTGGCCCCCTCCGAAATGCGTTGCGCAGCGCGTGTGCAATAAAAGCGACAAACTTCACGACTACCAAAAGCAAACGAAGTAAAACTTCCATAATGCCGAGCAAGAGAGCGAATGATCAGAGACAAAGATAAACACGTCTTGTTAGCTGCGAAGCCGGCAGCACACTGATTGGTTGAGTGAGAACGAAGGAATGAGCAGGCCCTGAAGTGCTCCTCACAACGTGCATGTGACATTGAGAGGCCAGAGAAGTGTGCGAATTGTCTGTGTTTAATTTTAACAACACTAACACAAAGCTCGGCTAACTGCGCTCTTTCACCCACACACGCACGACTCCCTTAAAAGTGTATGTCCGTTACTTTCATACGCGCCGCGTTGGCGAAGCAAATACAACTTAACCATCACCTTGTTTTCATGTAGCAATTGATATGAAAGAGAAAGAGCGCGTACGAATTGTGTTTAAAATGTTAAGAAACTAAGAGGTGGCGCAATGACTAGTTGGTCTCTTTAAATCGTGATTGACGTAGTCGCGAACGCCCGGTTAGGAGATGCATACCCTAAGCCCAGCTGTGAGCTGCCTTCACATTCTCATGCACTGCTTGCGCTTGCACTGCTTGCGCTCACTTGATATTTGGCTTGTAAAATTTGTTTACTTTCACCACAAACTTTTTGCAACACATTACTTCAGTGCTATACATTATAAAATATAAATATATTAAAATATAAAATACAGATAAAAAACCGTATTGGTGACTCTAGCTCTTTTAGTATTTGAAAAAAACTATTTTAGGCTGTACATTTTTATATGTTAAAAATACGATAAATGTTATCGATAATTAAAACGGTTATTTGCACAAAAACCTAAACAAAATAAAGACCGATTTCGTTATGAAATTTGAAAAAATCAGCATTTCATTGTACTACGTTACTCTTCTTAAATCATAAATCATGTACCGATGCCGCGTTGGGATGTCACAACATTCTACTAATATGCGGGTTTTCCAGAGCCGAATAACGGCATTCTGTTCAACTGCAACCTAACTTATGAATACACTCAATAAGCTTGAGCAAAGCTCGTGAGTGTTTTAGTTATAGTATAGCTCGCAGATGCCAAGCATAGCTTGCACTCATAGGACAATACTCTTTTTAATAAACTAATAGAAATAAGGCAAAATAAGGTTATATGAAACATTTACTTAAAATCAAGTATTTACTATTGTTAACGTGACAAAAATAATCGTTTAATTTTCCTCATTGGTAATTAAAGGATTCCCTGTCTTGACTGACCTGCCAAGTTCTGTGTAACTGATGTGTACTCTATTTACTGAGAGCTGTATTGAGTCCGATCGAGCACGCTCGTTCACCGTTGCAAAAAATTCAGTCACATCAATTCAGATCTCATGTGCATCATAAGCGATCGGTTGCGCACTCAGCAAAGTTTTTGCGATCGATCAACTCACATGATTGCTTTGTTTTTGAACCGATGATTACAAATGAGAGAGAGAGAGAGACCAGATTATGCAAAGACTTCTGTGCTCTGCGTACTGTGACGTCACTATGTCGTGCACACGGCTTTTTATTTGAAAATATCGACAATTTCGAGCTTTAATTAGTATACCGAAAAAAGTAGTAAAGCTATCTTAATGGAACTTGGCAAAAATTTATATTTTGTCCCACTTACCACGGCTAACCAGTAATTTTTGTTCTTGTTTAATATATTTTGATATTATTTCCTTTTCTTTATAAGCCAACGCGTGCCAGCGATAACGCAATGTAAACAAAGCACAAACCGATATTTTGTTTCGGCGCCGAATAACGGAACTGTTCATTGCGTATTTGTTTGACTGATTGCTAGCTTCGAGTATGAAGACTTTCGAATGGTTGTTTAAACGAGACTGTTGATCCGAACACAGCATGATTGGAAATGCTTGCTTAATAATGCTAGCTTAATATATATGCATGGGTATTGCAATTTACATTAAAGTAACGGACGCCCATTTGACGTGATTCGTGACATAAGTCATTGTGACACACAAGTAACAGCATCGACCATCTCTATTTACATAACAAAAATATCGATAGCGTCGATGTCGATAACATTGATAAATCCGTAACGATTTAGTTTTAACACTGGCCGTTTATTTCCTAAATGTACCGTAACCTTAACTAACCATTACTCTTAAATGTCCACGTTTATGTGAAAACTCATTATTGTGCGTCCGACATTATTAGTTGGTGCGACACCGGTGGCACCCAGCCATAAAATGCAGCTTCCATTGCGCCAGCAATCTGCAGACAAAGCTTGTCCTGATACGGAGCCGCAATCACCTGAAACCCGATGGGCATTCCGCGCTCATTCAAGCCCATGGGCACGTGCGTCGCCGGGAAGCCCAGCACATTGAAGAGCAGCAAGTTGTCAATGCCCGTGATATTGAACAGGGATGTGTGGAAGCACAGAGCGCTGGTGTGGAACGTGGGCAGGAAGAGCACGCCACGATCACCGAGTAATTCCTGAAATACAAATTAATTATAAACATAAATTATGCAAATGATGGCTTATACTTTACAGTTAGATGCGCTCTCAGCTTGGGAACCTCTTGGCGATATTGTTCCATATTTTTGGCAGCCATCATGCCATTGAAGCGCCGCATGAGCTCCAGGAAGAGCGCCTCCTTGGTGAACAGCGAGTGGCCAATGATGCTGTTCAACATCTCCATGACAATCATGCGCATATGTGGCTGCCGATCGTGCTGTTGGGTTACAATGCTTGGCAGACCCTTCAGATCGACCAGAGCCACTGTCGCCACCTCGAACGAGTTGCGCAGGAAACTCAGATCCAGCTGTAAGCAGCAGGTCAAATTTGATGCTCTTCATATACAATATATTATTGGTCACACCAGTACTCACCTTTTTGGCCTGAATGCCGGCCTTGGCCAAACATTTGGTGGCACGCATAATCGCCATTTTGATTTCAACGTCCACAGAGGGATGCGTCAGAGCATTCAATCCCGAATATTCAAAGGCGTAGTAGACCTGTCAAGTATACATATATATAACAACATAACATATATAAATAACAAGTCGGGTGTAACCGACTGCACAATACACGTTATTCGCTAAATTTTTAAAGAATGTCAAATTTGGTGACGAGTTGGAAACACGTAATCCCTTTAAAGTTTAAATCTAAAAATCTAATATACTCTTTTTCGTTACGGGCACGCCTTTAAGAATATAAATATTAATGACCGGCTTATATAGCTAGTCGAACCCTACTTTGATATCCTTGAGCGGCACCTGCTCGTTCATCCGCAGCTTGTGCTTGTTGTCGCCGGCCATTATCTCCAGCAGCAGCGGCATATCGCGTGCGAATCGCGTTATGGGTCCTATTTGTAGTAAATTGGGAAATGTTTTATCCAGCAGTGAGTAGGGAAAATGGCCCTTCACGGAGGTGAGTCCACCGGTTGGCTTATGTCCGTACACGCCGCAAAACATGGCCGGCAGTCGTATGGAGCCGCTGATGTCGGAGGCAACACCGAAGGTTGTGGCGCCGCAGCCGTTGAGAGCCCCCTCGCCGCCCGACGAACCAGCCGAGCTGCGTGCCAAATCATGGGGATTCACACAGCGTCCATTGATCACCGTGTTTGTCTCGAAGCTCATGCAGAACTCGGGCGTAGCGGAGACCAGCAGCGGAATGGCGCCGGCGGCGCGCACCAGCTCCACGACATCGCCATCCTTTGGCGCTTTCATGCCCTTGCGCACAATGCTGCCCACGGCATAGGAGAGTCCTTAAGGTAAAAGTCATTTAGTAAACATTTGCTTAGGAGTTCAATAGTCTGCTTTGTTTACCCTTTAGCCCACAAGACTCCTTCACGGTGAAGGGTACGCCCAGCAGGGGATAACGTGTGTAAAGCGCCACGCGGTCGAACTCCGTCGCCGCCTTGGCTATTAAGTCATCCGCATGGCTCGCCTCCCGCAGCGCATCGTCAAAGCGATCCTCAATGACCGCATTCAGCGAGGGATTCACTTCGCGCACCCGTGCAATGTACGCCCGGACCAATTGTTCCGACGTCAGCTAAACGTGCAAACAGTGAATTAATTTCACGTATTTCACATATTTAATGCGCATTTGTTACCTGGCCACGTCGCAATTCGGTCACCAGCTCAATAACCGATTTGGTCAGAATGGGATTCCGGATGGGTGGATAATCGGGCTTCTTGCGCGGCACCAGCGTCACCAGCAGCTTATTAATCCAAATTCCGAGGTAGGTTAGAATGAAGCCGATAATACGTATGATTAAATCCATGGCTCGTTTCTAGTTTCGCTCGACAACCTCAGACGGGGTCAACAGGTGGGCCTAATTCAAATGCGTCGTCGCTGTACTTTGAGCTTCCGCCAATGGGAAGTGGAACGCGGTCGGTTAATGCTTCTATGGGTTGGTGCTGGAGCTGATGGTCTGGAGGTTCACTTTACGCTTTGGCGCTCGAATGCGGACTAAGCGCTGTGGCGAGACATGAGTTAGGAATTGATTAGCTCGGATAGTTCCAATTGAATTTTGATGTCAGCTCTTTCAAGTGTTGCGAAGTGCAAGAAATTTATTTTCACTAGGGGTGAACAGCTAATTTTGAAGCAAGTTTTTTCCAAGTGAATTTTCGATGTTTGAAATAATGTTAAATACACATTATCAATTGAAAGAATGCATTAAAACCATTAAAACATTTTCACAATTTAAAATTTTTATGTGTACTAGACTAGACCAGACTAGAAATCCATATAAAGAGTAATGTTTGGAATTTGATTGACAAAAATTCAATTTCTGTCATATTTAAAAGTATTAAAAATTCAAAACATTAATTATATATTTAGGACAATATACCACAAGAGTCGAAAATTGATTTTTATAGAAAGTTAACGCGAATTAATTATTTTCATACCTTTTTAATATAAAGTGTGTTGTGAATTTTGTGAACAAAACAATTTTTAAAATACTTAAAATTAATATGAACAAGCAAGAACGTTGCAGTCGGGCGTTAGCGACTGCGTTATACTCGTTCACATTCTTAATTATTATTATTATTATTTTAAAAAATTTCGATATTTGAGAATGGGGGTGGAGGTGAAGGTGTGAGTGGG
>SCDY01002643.1:0-10664 GCA_004143825.1 Drosophila micromelanica | reverse complement strand
ATCGCAAGTACGTTGCGATGTTGCATCAGCCTATTTATGTGTCTGTTTGGTTGTCCGTTACTATGTAGTTTGGGAAAGTCCCGTTTTAGCGGGGCGACAGCGTTTGTAGCTGTCGCCGAGTGTGGTTCGGTAGATAGGCACGAGAAAAAGGGAAGACACAGAGTTAGTTGTGTTTAGGATCCCGGTGCGACCGAAACTCGCTGCGCTTAAAACGATGGCAACTAACAACGACAACAATGACGCTGCAACATATATATATATTATTTTATATTTATATTAATTGTTAATACAAATTCCACAGACAATACCACAGTAAAAGACAACATAGGTATGAAATTTAAAAAAATTTATTGTTTCGGCGGTATTTGTGTATGGATCTTTCCGGGCGCAAGAAAACTAAAAATTCGTTTTCAGCAGCCAAAGCTAATGCGGTGCCTAATAACACATGCATACATATACACACACATACATCTAAATGGCCTGACTTGTCTCGGGTAGCCGAGCTGAGAGCGGGTTCTACTTTACGCTCTTGAAATTGTGAGAGCGCAAGTTGGTTTTCGTTCTCAATTTTACAAAAAATGAAGCTGCCTTGTAGCTTTTCGTTGTACTGCGTTACTCATCTTAGTATTTATATTGTCTTTGGTGTAACCTAGACCCCTTTCTGCAGCAGCAGCACCAACAGGTTTGGTACCCCTGCTCAGCTGTTGGTGCTAAACTCTATTTCTATTTTTTTTGATTGATTGCTTCTATTTTTATTTTAAGTTTAAGGTGTTTATGTATGAACAGCTATCAAACCTCAAATCCGTCTACTGTAATTCCAATGAGCATTTCATCCAATCTTGCACTTTTGCCAATGCCTCGGTATAGTCGGGATTCAATTTTGTTAAAGGCCCACCGTTGTCGGCATCGGAGAATTCCCTAAATCCGGTACAAGCGACCATCAGTTCGCGTAGTGATTTATTTTCAATGGTGATAAATTTTTAAGTACTTAAATTCATTTTGGCAATTCATCCTGCTCATTAGAAAATATAAAATAACAATGACATCATTCTTAACAATTGCCGGAACTTGAAAAATTGCATCTCTATTCATCTCAAAAACATTTTGAGAGAAATCTTTTACATAGTTTTCTAGTTGTAAGCAACTAAAAAACCCGGTGATATTTCTTAAGCTAATGAAACATATTGTTCATAAGGCATCGATGCCTTGCAAAAAAATAAAATAAATATAATTACAAAAAAAAAAAAAAAAAGAAATCTCTCCACTAGTTAATTCAGTGACAGATTGTCACAAAGAGGCAATTTTTGTCATTGTAAAGACGAATTAAAGCTGACTCTAAGCTTCCATGCTATCTATTTTCATCACATTTATTTATAGAATACATACATAAATTGGGAGACATGTCGGAAATCGAGAATATTATACTCATAAAATCTCATTGCTTTATTTTATTAAATTGTAAAATGAGGCGGCAAAGCTCATCGACCAAACACCGTGTCATATTCGACGCTTGACCTGCATTTGGTTTGGCCACCAATTCAGCCATACCTGTTCGGCACTTTACTAAAGTTCCAACTACGGCCATATGCCATTACCGCTGTTTATCATCTGGCGCGAGCTAATAATCCTAATCCTAATAATCCTTCAGGCTGTCTTTTTCTAACTATTTGTTGTCTAACACAGTTAAGTGGTGTTTACGCTAGAAAGCATCCTTTACGTTCACGATCGCTTGTCAATATTTTCACGTTGATGACTTTGTCTGGTGGTGACTCTTTCGGTGAGTTCTTGGCGCCAGGAAATTGCACAAATTCTCTATTCTGTTGCGTTTTGACTAGCTAAATGGACAACCAACAGCCCTATGAACGAAGCAACGAGACAATAGTGTCTTCGGCATTACAGCCAATACGACAACTTTGGGACTCACTTGGATCCGAAAGTAAGACATATTCAAGTTTTGTGTCAGTATAATCAACCCACCCCAAACTCGAAGATGCGAGTCTTATCAATTTCACGGCTTCTACAAATGCATAAGGTCGCTGTCCGCTTAAAACCAAACTAAATCTGGCACCTTCAAAGGAGTTATCCACCAACTTCCACCATTACCTATGAGTTCAAGACAGGAGCCCTTTGAGCGCCTCCGATGGTATCATTGCCTTAATTGGACATGTCTTTTATGCATTTTATACCCTGAACCCATTGAAAATGGGTAAAAAAAAATTATAATGGTTTTGTAAAAAGAAATGTATCAGGCAAAAGAAGGCATCTCCTACCCCATAGAGTATATATATTCTTGTTCAGGACGACGATCTGAGTTTATATTGCCATGCCAGTCTGTCTGTCCGTATGTAAGTTAACCACTGACTATTGGTGTTTCCTGACCCAGCGTTTTGGGGAAGCCAATGACCGGAGTCAACTCGCGACGGATTTGTGGCAACTATGTTTCCGGCCGCGGCGATCATCCAAGCGCGGCGGCGGCTCTGCAGCAGCGACGGCGACTCTGGGGCTCTGTTTTCTTTATTTATAATTTGTATTCTTTAGTCTAAGTTTGGAATTAATAAAAGCGCGACGTATCGTCCGTGTAATTGTCCAGTTAGTTAACTCATTTTTTGAATGCATTTAAATGCAACAGGCACATCCAATGGGGATGAAGATTCAGCAAATTGCTCAAGTGTCAAATAAGTTAAGAAACTCATAGCTTTCGGTACCAGAAGTGAAGGTTTGTAAAGAAGTTGAAGAGGTGGAATGAAACGAGCCACTTGACTTAGTAAAATGTCTTACTGAGTTCCACGGGACTCAGGATGCTTACGTGTCCTGCAGGCAAGTCGAGCATGCCGCTTATAAAATTTTCTAAAAATACGACGGAAGCTTACGTCACTACCAAGCGACCGTCATAAGGAGTAAAGTCAGCGTCCCGGCATGTCCATTCTACAATATAACTACGATGAAGTTGTAAAGAAGCTCACGTTACTCACAAACAAAGCCCATATGCCCTATGACAGCAATCTGGCAGCTGGTTTGTGTGGAAAGTTCAGGTGAGACACACTTCGCGTATTCATCTCTGGACGCAGCCTAACCGATGTGTTTTTTTCGGCTCACCCCGCGGATCTACCAATAGCACTAGCGTTAACCCAAGAGGTCGAGGCTAATCACGAGAGATATGCCTTCGCGACAAGCTTTGCTAGGGTGCAAGAAGAACGTAATCGCTCAGAGCATCGCCCACAAGGGCACCAGCAAAAGCAGCAGTAAAAAAAAAAAATCTCTCAGGGCGGCAAGGGCGAGAACCCTCATTTGAAAAAGCAGAACGGCCAGTTCGCAGACAAATCCCAAAATAGAGCTGGTGCCGACAATGCCACAGTTCCAATGAAAGTAGACCCTTCTACTTCCAAGTGGAGGCAGCCCACAAACTTTTTCATGTCCTTGGGCTATGCCAAGTTTAACGGCAACCAAGGTCAGGGAAATAAGCGCCCTGCCCGAACGGACCGCGCGACAGGCCAAAGGCGGCGGAGGACGTATCACAGCCAGGCAAGCGAGGCTGAGATCGCGGGTTACGCCGACGCGAGGAGGTGTCTGACGAACAACAAGACGAAAATAGCGCAGATTATGATAGCGATAGCGCTCATTTTTAGGAGAAGGTCTCTGCTTCCGTTCGTTCGGTACCAGACGACGGAATATAGCGGGGGTAGGGATGGAATTTTTAATCGACAGGGGAGCGGCAAAATATTACATCAGGCCGCACAAATGCCTTAAGGGCGTCGTCCCTGTCGAGTCCATTTTCGTTGTCCACTCCATTTATGGGTTCAATAACATCATCGAAAAATGCCAACTATCCATGCTTGGGTGCGACACATATTTTTACCTACTAGGCTGGACCTGCTGGTGGGAGCGGTTTTATGCCAAAAAAAGTGTGAACGTCATCCACACGAATACCATAGAAGATTTCCTGCAGATTTCCTGCGAATACTTCACCGAAACAAGAAGGCTTTTGCAGACTTTAACGAGGCGCTGTCTTATAACACGGCCGTTATGGCTACTATCTTTACGACCGAGGAAAATTTGGTATACTCGAAGCTATATCCCTACCCTAGACGTGTAGATGATTTTGTCATATCGAAAGTCAACGAACTTCTTAAGAATGGCATAATCAAAAAGTCGAAATCGCCATATAACAATCCGCTATGGGTGGTCGACAAGAAAGGCACAGAGGATTTAAGCAATAGAAATAAACGTCTAGTGATAGACTTTAGGACGCTCAGCATAAAAACTGTGGGCGACAAATACCTAATGCCAAGTATCGTAATGATACTGGCTAACCTGGGTAAAGCCAAATACTTTACGACGCTCTACCTGAAATAAGGTTATTACCAGACTACGCCACCAACGAGCGGGAGTTACTTGCTATCGTCTGTGCATTGGGGTAGTTACGGCATTTTCTTTACGGGGCATTTTACGGCATTTTCTTTTCACGTTCTCGGTATCCGAGAGCAATCCCAATGAGAAGATAAAGCGCTGGAAAGCGCGCATTGATGAAACAGGCTAAGCTGCTCCCGGAACCAGCTTGTGTTAGAGGAATCGCGCTTTCCTCACAAAATTCGTCCTTACTTGTGTTAAGTTCTCGAAATTTGCGGTAGGCCAGCATATTACATCTCTAACGACAGAAGACACGAGACCACCTCTGCTGGTCTTGATGAATATGATGAATAGTTCAGAAACTATCAGATTCATAGCACGTCTAATGAGCAGTTAGAGCGTTTTCACATCACTCTTCTGGAGATATCTAGGTGCTTAAAGCTTTAAAGGGTATAATTGACACGGTCGACCTTATCCTACATGCCACTATTGAATATAACAATTCCTGTGGTCGAAAAGAAGCCTAAGGACATCGCGCTTAACTCTCTGCCGGAATCTGCCCGCGAGGTTAGGAATAAGATAGAGAGTGCCCAAATTCAGCAGAACGCTAGGGTTCATAAAATGCATCAGAACAGAGTCTTTGAGGTTGTAGAGAAAGTTACTGTGAGGACGAATCGGTATCATCATCGTTAACGATCGCAGCGCAATACTCACATACGACGACTACGCCGAAATGAGGATAGAGGGGACAAACATGGTCAATCTTCTCGTCCCATGCAACCGTAAATGGCACGCGATACTTCAATCGCAAGAGCGTGCAATATCGGTTTCCGGTAGGAGCGGCGTCACCATTGCTAAACATCAGCGGCCACGACTCCATACTCAGCCTTCCCAAAGTTCACCGTCTGAGTAAAAATAACCTTAACTATATCAATGAGGTTAGAGACAGAATTGCACTTGGAAATACATTGATGATTTCCCTCGGTATATTGCTGTTGGCCTGCGCAGTAGAAGCTGGACTCTTTAGGTTGACAATCAAGGGCAGACACTCCGAGGAAATCTCGAAGATATTGGAAAACTTAAACGCGATCGAGGACTGTCGATCTTCGAAAGGGGGAGTAGTTAACCACTGACTATCAATATTTGCTGACCCAGCGTCATCCGATACCGCGCACGAGGCGCGAACGCTGCACTTTTGCAATCGCGGCAGCGGCAACACTGCAGCAGCGACGGCGACTCTGGGGCTCAGTTAGCTTTATTTATAATTTGTATTCTTTAGTCTAAGTTTGGAATTAATAAAAGCGCGACGAATCGTTAATTTAGTTAAGTCATTTTTTAATGCAACAGGCACAACGAAGTTGCAGTCATAAATGCACTAATTTGTATGAACGCAGCGATCTCAGAAACTACAAAAGCCAGCAAGCTGAGCTTGGTGTCTTTCAGTTTGTATGTGTCATACGCAAAGCAAGTTCATCATAAAAATCGATATCAACCTTTGTTTTTCTTATCAAATCCCGTATACTATAGGGCCTAGAGGCAAACAATTTAGTTTGATGTTTGTACTTGTTAGTGCTATGGAGGTCTCCTCTCGGCAAAATGTCGGCAGTCAGCTTAACTTTATTTGTATCATTACAGGATTGCAATATTTCAAATATCATTGACGTTTCTTAAAACTTTTTTCTTGTTGTGTGGCAACTCTGCTCGTACTTTACAATTGTGTTTAGTTATTACGATACAATATTGCTGGGTAATAAGATTAACTTAATTAATTGTCCAATTTAGAAATATTTTAGTTTAATTGCATGACAGAGGCAAGAGGGCGTGTCTTGCGGTGTGCCATTCGAATCCAGCTGTGTGTTGGACGCTATGCAGGGACTGGACAAAGTGCGTTTTGAGCCTGCATATGGGGAGCCAGTTGTTGTTGTGGCCCAAGTGTTGATCGCCGCTGCCTCGGATGCTCATATGGTCATCCCCAGGGACGTGAAGTAGATGCTGCTGTTGCTTCCCAATTACAAGTCTCTGTTGCCGTTGCCAGGTCAGTAGAGGCAGGATTAGGGGCCACCGCACGTTTGAGATGCAACAATTTGGTTGCGCAGTTGGCTGTCTGTATAAAGTTGATAATTTTATTATATGTCTTGCAGATCGCATTGATTGCAGTTCCTCCATGATTCGCCATTTTAGATGGGGACGCCTCTAGGGCAAAAGCAGTGGGCCGCTGGCCGTATTGCCATATAGGGGTGAGTTGTGAGTCGTCGTTAATAGTAATATTTTCATTATAGCTGAGCGGCTGAAGAGTGCTGGAAAGTGCTTGTGCTGTTACGGGCCAGATCTCAGGCTGCTTCTGGATAGTCAGCTGCCTTTGCAGGAGATATGTCTCGCAGCCATGTTGCTGGGACATATGAATTGGTCGATTGTTGCTGGGTGAGTGTGTACGTGGGCGTTTGTTATCAGGGGCTAATTCTCCGCTTATTTGCAGTAGGCCGATGCAGCTGTGCCTGAGATGTGGGTCAACCACAGCATTGTTGACACTGCTGCATATAAAGTTGCAGCTCCTCCAATAGCAGTACCTCATTAAGCTGATCTCGCTGCTGAGTGCCTCGTCAAGTTTACGTTATGTTGTTGTTGCAGTTGCTGAAGGCTCGCTTCAAGCTGTTGCTTATCGCTGTCGCGTGCCTTAGTTTGTTGTTCTTCCGGAAGAGCATGTTCAGCCGCTTAAGGCAGGTCAGGCAATATTAAACGCTGCATTGCTAGAGGCTGACCTTGTATTCTTCTTTCTACCCCTTCTCTCGTCTTTCTGCTGTGCCTGTAATCTTGGCTATACGCATTAATGACAAATTCGGAGAAACGTCTTGGATGCATGGACTGCCGGCATTGCCTGGCGAGTGCAGCGGCTTCACGACGCTTGGCATCTTCATCCTCCCTCACCAGCCTTAGCCATGTTGGGACTTGCTCTTGTTACGCTTGCCTTGGCTGTTCCCGTTGGAGTTGCTGAAGCTGTTTTTGTAGAGGTATAATGTGTGTGTTTTTTTTAATAGTTGTGTATACCTGGCCGCATCAGGCGTCGCGGGTATGAAGAATTAACTGGCTGGCTTCAAAGTTTAAATTAAGCTGTCATTCAAACTTTGAAACCCGCCAGGCACCAAGTCTTCCACTTGAGGTCTGGAACGTTTCTTCGACTGTTTTGATGTTATAGATGTTTCTGAGTGTTTTATTTCTAGTGAAATATGGAGCTGTCATGATCTTCCGTATGGACTTGCACTGCATAGCTTGGATGCGAAGTAGTTGAGTATCTACGCCAGTGCAGGTAGTGTACGTCTGTATCAGGAAGGGGCATGTCTGATGAGCAAATAATATACAAGATAGGACCGAGTAAACTGCCCTGTGGTAATCCTGCACTAATTTAATCCAGCTTTTATTTGGCGCCATTATTGGTGCAAACAATAAATGTTCTGTGCAGTAGGTAACTTTGTAGTACATCAAAAAGCCTGATGGGCAGCAGCTTGATAAGTTTCCACAGGAGACCTGTGTGCCATACTCGGTCAAATGCTTCTCTAATGTCGATAAACCCAGCTGAGCAGAATTGGCGCTTTTCGCATGCATTTAATATAAACTGTGTGACACGAGCAAAGGGCTGCCCTGTGCCATACACCTTTCAAAAGCCAAACTGATGGCTGGGTATAGCATTTGCAAAGTCCTCACATTCGAAGAGCCTTTGCATGAGCAATCTTTCAAAGATCCTAGAAAAGCCAGCCAATAGGCTTATTGGTCGGTAAGAGGCTACTTCGTCAGCTCTTTTGCCTGGTTTTAGGATCATTGGAATTGCTGCACATTTCCATTGGCGCGGAAAATATATCAAATCTAAAGATACAATTGTAGATTAGCAGAAATGTGACTTTATGGTATGGTTACCAATGTTGTCAAGAGAGGAGACTTGCTATGCGAGAATGAGTTTATTATCTGCATTGTTTCGCTGAATGGTAATGCGGTAGAATTTGTCACATCTTCGTGGGAGTCAGAGCCGACGCTCACATGTTGCTGTTCATGCAAGGAGGCTTTCTGATGTTTCAATTGGTTTAATTCTTCAGCTAATATCACACGGGTTTCGTCTGTGTTGGTATGAATAGGCTCAAAGCGCTGCTCTAAATGAGTGCCAAAAACCTTACCTTCTCGCTGCTGTTTCTCGTCCAGTTGTTGTTGTTGTTGCCATTGCTGCCAGGGATGATTTTTAAAGGCCGATTTGGCTCTAGTTGACGTTTGAAATTATTAGTTATTTCCCAAAGTTTTTGCATCTTGTAGCGATCACTAGCATCTATCCTTTCAAACAATTTATTTATTTACGTCGAGTTGTCTATGTGCCTTTTGAATGCGATTCTGCGCAATTCAGTAGTTTTGTTTAGCTTCACGTTTATATCTACGTGTGAGCCGGATTAAACTCTCTGTTAGGTTGTTCAATCATATGGAAAGTGAGTTCCGCCCCCTGTGGCAAGTATATTATAGCGGCTATGTTTGTGTATGCACTCCATAATGGCTCTTCCGCGTCTGCACGACCGCCAGGAGTGAGTAGCATTCCAGTTACCGCAGTTAATAAAGCTAGCGCCTTTGATATATGTTTCAAAATGTTTGTAGAGCATAGTGAATCGCTGTGTTGTCCAGTTGGGTTGTCCCGGAGACTATCGGACCTAAGGGCAAACAATTTAGTACGTTATGTTTGTGTAAACCAGACGTAGATTTTGATATCCTTTGATACTTTGATCAGATACCTCCCCCATTAACCACCAATATAAATCAAACTATAAAAAGCGCAAATTTACAAATTGATTTGTACATTCATTTCATTGAAAATTTCACACCGATCATATATTTTGAAAAAAAAAAAAAATTTCGTTTCTATAGTGGGGCAAGCGCAGCTACTAAGTAAGGTAAATGCGGCATGCATTTGTGTGTGTGTGTGTGAATTTGAATGTCTGTATGAATGAAAACGTGTTGAAATATTTATAAACACAGATCGCAGCGTTCAGGGTTGCCCGTAGTCTTCTCACTTGTTTATATTCTAAATGTATTGCATTCAACATTATATTGACTAAGGTTATTAGATATAGAAAGCTACGAGTTGGGGCACAACTAGCCGGGATTGCGAGTAAATGCTTCAACTGGTCAGCCCACAACTGTAAATAATTTGAATTTATATTGTTAAACCAAAATGTTACTATTCCGATCGCTCGTAAGAAACGAATTAGTCGTAGCCGACTTAAATATGTCTATATGCACAAATGAAGTTTAAATTATCATACAAATTAAATTTACAACGGTAAATTTTCATCGTGGGTTTGCAAAGTTATGAAAATAGAAGATTATTCTAATGTTATGCCAAAAATGTTAATTGGCATTTTTGATATTAATTATTGGTAAGACCAATAAAAATTGTAAATATAATCGAGCATTGCACAGGGTAGGCAACAAAAGGAAAAGATATTATTTAGATAAAATGTATGTAGTTCAAAAGGTCATGCATACCATGCGGAACTCAATATGTTAGTAAAGCCGATACACAATGGGGATAAAAAATCCGCACGAAACCGCGTTGTTCTCCTTGATTCAAAGTTAGGAATAGTATCTTCAATCCAGCGGTGATCTGAAGATTACGTTGGGAAGCTGACTCGCTTCTGTTGCTGGCTTTGGGCGCAGACAATATTGAAAGATACAGTGTGCCATTAAAGTCACCGTACCCCTTACGCATTTGCACGGAACAGGCTATAACTTTGCAAAACTTGTATAATATGAAAAACTTTTGATGCAGCATAAAAAAATCTATTTTCTTCAATATCAAAAAATAAAAACAGTAACATTTAATATGTAGTCCTTAATTATTAATAAAAAACTAAAAATATTCATAAATGTCGGTCAACAAAAGTCTACTTACTTACTACTTAAATAAAATAATTAGCTGTAAAAATAATATTGTACATTTAAACTACAAAATTAGTATATAGTAGGATGTTCCATCATTTTAATAACCTCTTTGAGGTGATTTGGCATTGACATCACTAATTTTTCAATATGATGAGTACCAAGTCCGTCTTACTCTTGATGCAATGCCTCTCGTAGCTTTTTTTATTGCTTAAGTGGAGCTTTCGACGGTTTTTTCATGTATATTCCACACATACTCTATCGAGCTTAGGTCGGGACTCTGTGGTGGCGTCTCTAATAAATGAGGCGTGTCATAATTGATATAAAGTCGGGTGTTCACGGCCTAATGTGTAGGTGATTGTCTTGTTAAAAGTAGAAATCTGACCCTATTTCGAATTTCTCAGCGCTGA
>SCDY01002642.1:0-10670 GCA_004143825.1 Drosophila micromelanica | reverse complement strand
CAGTTGCACAACTCCTAACAGCTGCGCCACTGCTGCAACTAAAAATCTAACGATAAAATTCAGTTTTACTATGCAGAAAGAATTCCAAGAAAAACGCTAAACAAAATTTTGCATTTGCATGTGAGTGTGCACATGAACACAGAAATTGCTTGTGCTGCAGCTTGGCTCCACGACGGTAATGAAATCCTTGATTTGCTCGTAAACGAAATGTATGATCGTTATACAAATTTCAGGACTTATTCAGTGCATCTAAATTAATGTACAAACCGATTTGCAAGACTGTAGTATTTGATTTGCGGTTTGTATAGTTTTATCGATGTTGGTGGCGATTGGGGGGAGGTATCCAAACCAGGAATGTTTTAAATTCTTTGTATGCTTTTCGCGAACATAATAAAATAAGTTTGGTGGCTCTAGCTCTAATGGTTTGGGAGTTATGCTTAAAAAATCGAGTCAAAAAAGCAATAAATATCGATAAGAAAACGGAAAGAGTTATCGATCTTTTGAAATAAACTTGATCTGCGTATGGTATATACGAACCGAATGAGTCCAAGATCAGCTTTTTAGCTTCTGTAGTCTCTGAAATCGACGCGTTCATACAGACAGACAGGCAGTCAGACAGCTAAATCGACTCGGCTCGTGATGCTGATCAAGAATATATATACTTTATGGGGTCGGAGATGCTTCTTTCTACCTGTTAAGTACATTTGCACAAAACCGTTATACCATTTTTTTTTACCCATTTTCAATGGGTTCAGGGTATAAAAATAATAGCACCACTTCTCAATAACAAATTCCATAGTTAACAGTTTTGAACTATTAATACCAAATATATATTTATCATTTAATATTTATGGCAGTGTCCTTTATTGGCAAAAACAGCTCCGATTTTTGGCTTGGAACCAGCAACTGTCTTCTGGTTGCGATTCAGGTCGGGCGACTGAAGGAGAAACAGACCCACACCATACACTACTCCTTCCATGCTTAATGGTTTTTGTGGTGTACTGGGGCTGGCATTCTGTGTTCCTTAACGTATGATTCAGATCCCTTTCTACCAAACATAACCACTTTGGACTCATCTGGCCATTCTCATTCCGCGTATTTTAATATTTTCTTCATTGTTTAAGTGGTTTTTAATAATTTTATTGGAGTATCCTACAATTTGACAAACTTTCTCCTATGTTTTCCAGTCAAATATCAACTTTCAGTTGAGATCTCGCTTTTCCGCAGTGCAGTGCTTTTAACGTCCCATTGTTTTGATTATTATTAACTCTTATTGAAATTGTTATGAAATTTTTATAAATAACGGTAACACCCGACTGCAATGTTCTTACTTGTTGAAGTTGTTATTGAAGATTATAAAAGAAAGAAAAAATTTTTGGTTAAAGTCAAATAAGAAATAATGTTAATAGATTATTAAAGAAAATTAAAACTTTGATAAAATTAAATTAAAAATATGTGTAATCATAAAACTTTTAAATGTATGTTACTCTCAGAAACACAACAATGAGAATAGCTTCACAATACGATACAATAATATATCTTGTATAGCGAATTAAAACTAAAAATTATTAATATTATTAAAATTATTAAAATTTAATAATTATCGCTTTTCTATTAAGGTTGAGGACTTATAGAATAAAATAAACTGTATATAAACTTAAAGTGTTAAAATTTATTAAATCTCGTTGACATGGTGACTTAAAGTGAGCAAATCATTCCTTATAGGGGACTTCCATAAAGAATTTGTAAAAGGAAGGTTGACAGGTAGGGTAGGGTAGGGTAAAGAAAGATGCCGCCTAGGCCTCTAGGCTCTAGGTACTGAAGGCTATATATGGGTTATACGACCGCATTGTGATAATAGGAATCCTAGAGGAATCCTTAACAGCACGGCAAACCCAGCAACACTTCTGGAAGAGCTATGGTCCAGAGGGTCCCGGTATGACCTCTTTCCTATGACCCCTTTCCTATCGGTGGTTAGACTTCTGCATAAGTTGAGTTACCTCTAAAATAAATTGTAGATAACTATTAAGTTTACGAAGGTTAAAAAGTAATTAGGGTTTTGGCTAAATATATGTATTTTGTTGCATTGTTATATTGCCTAAAATATTCAATAACTCAAAAATTAAATAGGTTTTTTAGTGACAAATGAAACAATGTCGAAGAACTGAGATTATCGGTAACACTTTGAGATGAACAGTTGTTTTTACTATCGATGACTTGTCAAATTTAATATCGGATTTTATTTGCCGCAAAAGTTATGTTACATAAAAATCATTACAATCCCTTTAGCATTTATAACAATCCTTAATCTGAATGCTTCTCCTCCTTTAAATTATATTACCTCCAAAGGAAAACTATTTCTTTTGCAGTTTATATCTTTTTATTAAAAATAATGTGTTCAGCAAAAATAATTTTTATACTCATTTATAAAGTGAAACTATTGGGTTTGTGCAATGTCCGTCAAGTTGTCCGTCTGTCAGGATGAACGCAACTTTTTTCGACGCTATTGAAGATAGATACTTGAAATTTTGAATATTTACTTGTAGTTATCTTGTTAAGACGTTACAGAAGAAATGTTCCGGCCACGAAACCTATATTCCCCACATCGCACAGTTTTAAAGCTAGGATCACTAAATTTGGAGGATAAGTAACTGGCCACTTCCTTTCCAGGCCACGCCACCTCCCGCCCCCTCAAATTGCGAATGTTTATATTTATAAAGCCAAAGTCACCAAAGTTGCTATGTAGATAGCTGGTTAACGCCTTTAAAGATCGGTAAAAACATTAAGATTAATAAGTAATCGATAATTATCATAGGAAATACCCACTGCATATCTGAGGGAGCGGCTATGATGCAAACAGCGAAAGCTGAAAGAAAAGTGGGCTGCTGACATTAGCTGCAAGAAGCGACCAATTAACTAGTTTCGGAGGCCAAAGCAGAACTGTCGTGTGCGGATGCAAAGGCAAAGGCTTAGGAAGAGCAGCCACATAAAGAATTAATTAGATCTAAAAGCTCTAGCTGAGCAGTTAAGTTAAGAACATGCGAGAAACGGTAAGCCGTCGCGAAAACATAACGGAGGAAGTCCGTAACAGATGTGCGAAGGGCACAATTTCGACGAAATATTAGTAAACAACATAATTAATTAATATTGTTATTAATCCCCTATTAATCAAAAGTATAACTAATGCTTGTTTAAATAAAACGTTTACCAAGCACATAATATAGCGATATTAAAACTGGGAGCAAAACGATTGGTTTTGATAGTTGCATTTAAATAGTTGGTTTTGGCAGCGTGGTCATGGTGATAACTTGTCCTGGGCGGTATAAGCGGTATATAACCTGAGTAAACTAGTTAGCTGACACGGTCACGGTAACAACCTGTCCCGAGTAGAGCAGTCGGTTACGGTGACAATGTAACCTCGTGACAACCTTACCCAAGTAGAGCGGAAACGTGATACAGCCGGACCCAGGTATGACCGGAAATCACACGAGAGAGCCGAGGAACTAGCCCGGGCTTTTTTGTTCGTAATTAAAGGGTATATTAGTTTAGGACATATATTAGAGGGTGTGCCTATGAGATTGCCTCTATTGAGTTTATCGTGTCCCTCTACAGCCCGGCGTAAAAACTTTCTTGTGAATAAACCTTGGTCAGATTGAGAATCATACCCCGGCTATGCTGCGAAATTCTTACCGGCTACACTACCATTTTGTTTTGTTGTGATAAAATTTAACTAAATCATTGCAAAAAATCAAAAATGCCAAGAAAACCGCTTATGCTTCAGTCAAGCAGATGTGCTTCGCCCTAACTATTGTAACTTGAGACTTGATTTGCCTCTAAAATAAAAGTGTGTACGGTATAAAATTTGCAAGTCTGTCGCATCTGAATTGTGTTTTGTTGGTAATATCGCTAATTAAATCAATTGGGGAGTAGAATCCAAAACGCGAAATATTTCAAATCTGAGTCCGAAATTAGTTTTATAGCTTTTGTAATCTGTAAAATTGACTCATTCAGGCAGACAGACTGACATAACTAAATCAACTCGGCTAGTGATGCCGATGAAGAATATATAAAGTTTATAGGGTTGGAGATTCTTCTGCCTGTTAAAAACCCATTGATATCACAGAACAAAAATTTAAATTAAGTATATCATGCCAAAGTTTTGTGCGGCTACATAACTCAGTAACACTTATTATTATTTTTCACTTGTTTTTGTTGTGGTTTTTTTGTACTATTTTATTATTATAATATTTTTAGTTGAAAACTAATTTTATGTTGTAAATAATTTATATGTACTTACAGAAAATTTCCTGAATGGACACAACCAATAATATTTCGATAAATTATCAAACACAATCAGACAATGTACCCCGTATTGTATTGCTAAATACAAACCCTGAAAAGGGCGATCGATGGCCACTGGGAGGCTTTAAAGTAAAGTATGTACTTACAGAAAGTATGTACTTACAGAAAATTTCCCGAATGGATATTGCTATATTGCTAAATACAAACCCTGAAAGGGTGATCGATGGCCACTGGGAGGCTTTAAAGTAAAGTCTTGCAAACATCACAATCACTCACGAAGCTACGGACCTGTGGTTTCCCCTAACCTGATCCATAAAGTTTCCCCTTATTAATTTTAATGTTTTAGCCATGCCGCCGTGTGCTGCTTTTACGTCATTGTGGACTCGTTTAATCAGATCATCAGTTAAACCGATGGGAATCTAAATAATCACCTCAAATTCTTAATTTTCTTTAAAGCATAGAAATGTTTTTTTTTTTTGGCTTCTACTGCTGCCAAGCTTAGGAATTTCGATAGAAGGGGTTGTAGAACAGATAAATTGTTTGTTAACTACAAAAAGTTGGAAATTATTAATATTAGGAATAATACTTCTATTTTCTTACGTAAGCACAGCGCCACTCAAGGCATTTCTGCGGTTAACGCCCTAAACAAAGAACATATAGTTGAAAGGTATTCGCACGTCTCTTGCTCACTGGGAAGCAGAAAAAAAGAAGGTTATGGCCATGATTAGGCAATTCGGTCTTCCACATTTTGTATAACCTTTTCGGTAACAGAAACTAGATGGACGGAGCTGTTAGTTTTACTTGCAAAATCGTTGATTAAGTAGATATTTCGGAAGAAGTAGCAGCAGTATTAATTTTAATGAAAAAACCCGTCTCATTAGAGCAGACCCTGTAACTTTCCCATGTAAAGTCCTTTATTGATCAGTTTATCACAACTCATACAAATAACCCAGATGTTCTTGGAGTATCAGAGTATCAGACCCACAACCACGGGCATTAATGTAGGCGTGAGGTTAGATCACAAAAAATATATTCCGTACCCCCCATGCCCCAAACAGAAATTCTATTCCCGTTAGCCGAGGATGCACAAAATATAGATGTGCATCGTAGGAATTTTGAAAAAATACACGGCTTCTTAGAACATCCGTTTGATCGTGAAACCATAGATTTTCTTAGCGATTTTAATAACTTTTTGTCCTACGATCAACTTAACCTTAGTTATGAATGCTATATAAATGCACTTAGGTCATGTTTAAAGAAGCTCAACATTTTTTTTACAGCGATCTTTTGCTGCTATTAAGCTAAACGCTTACAACACCCACCTTCTTTTACTGCAGCGAGCTAATATAGACATTCAATTTATATTAGATCCCTATGCAACAGTTACGTCGTTAATTATATTGGAACGTCCCAGAGAGGTATTTCAAAATTAATGTGTGAAGCAGTTAGTGAGATTAGCAGGGGCAATGTAACTATAAAACAAAAGTTACAACATATAGGGCATAAATTTATTTCGGGTACAGAGATATGTGCCCAGGAAGCCGTTTACTGCTGTTTAGGTATCCATTTGTCCGAAAGCAGTAACGCTGAAGTAAAAATAAATACTTCATTGCCAGAGCATCGGGTTAGGATACTTAAGTCTAGGCAACAGTTTCAAAATATACCCGAGGACTCAACTTTAATATTTGAACTAGGACTTTTAGATCATTATATTCAGCGTCCTGACGCTTTAGAAAATTTATGCCTTGCCGATTTTGCAGCTTTTAATTTCTCTGTCCCCTCTAGACCTACTAGAAACTATTATCCTTTATTCTTGCCTACATGCATAACTGACTACGCCTTGCACAATTCATTTCGTGTCTTATGCGTGTAAACTTTACCACGTGTTCTCTCCAGATCTCTCTCTTCCCCTAATTAAATCATTGCTTTCAGGATATCTCCGGGAAATCACTGTCCGTCCTTAGCTATGAGCAGGGGCATAGCTTGCCGGACGGGCTAAATATCTCCCCTATCGGGCCAGTGATTTCCCATCTCTGTCTCTTTCTTTCCTTTTATCTATCAAATACTAATTATTGTTGTTATTAAGACTGTTCTTTCACACTTCCCGAAAATGTTGTTTATAATTTAAAGTAGATTTAAATTAATAAATATAGTTTTCACAACTAACACCTTCCTATTTAGATGTAGGATTTAATAACATCACTAACAACATATAGCTGTTACCAGGGGCATAGCTGGCCGGACAGGCAAATAAAATACCCCCACCGTGATGGTGATGTTATTATCAATTGTTTATAATCCTGTTAAGCTTTTAGCATTTAAAACCTTTTGTACTTCTGTTGACACTCGTTTTGTCGACTTTTTATATAAATAAATAAATAAATAATAGTTTTAGCAAAAGGCATAGTGGAACTCCGTGTATTGATGACGCAGATAGTATCGAAACAACGAGGTCTTCGCAAACTTTAGTTTACGCACTTCGCGACAGTAGTGGTTTTGTAAAGTAGCGGCTTACTCCAGGGATAATTAGATATACGAGATTTAATAGTAATACTGAAAGGAGCAATTATTTTAATAGTTATGTTGTATTTCCCTTGGAGGGACGAGAATGTAGAGTTAGTGATTAGGGATTGCAAATTATTTTGCAGTCAAAATAAGGAGTTGATCAAGAATAATCGTAGAAAATATAATAGTTTAGATGATAGTGAGCTTCAGGATGCTCTCGACAATGCAGTTCAGGAAGAGAGAGAGAGGAAATAATAGTAATGAGGAGGTAGTTGTTGATAGATTTAGAGTGTTAGGATTGCCTGAAATAAATCCTCATTTAAATGTCTTAAACATTAATGAGAATAAAGTTAACACAGATTCAGAAGATAGCAACTATATTTCAGCTGAAAGGTTAGCATATTTTGTTAGGTCTCTTAATTTAAAGCAGAAGATATTCCATACACACGTTTTGTACAATGCCAAAAACAAATCCGTGTTTTACGAATTTGTTGAAGGCGGTGCTGGTGTAGGGAAAAGTCAACTTATCTTAGCAATTTTCCAATCTTTGTCCGTAATGTACAATAGTAAGCCTGAAACTGATCCAAGTTCCGCAAAAATACTGTTGTGTGCCCCAACAGGTAAAGCCGCTTTCGGAATCAGCGGATCAACACTGCATTCCATGTTTTCTCTGCCAGTAAATCAATCTGGTTCAGATTTAAGGTCTTTAAGCAACGATTTAGTTAATACATTACAATCAAGGCTAAGTGAACTTAAACTTATTATTATAGATGAAATATCTATGGTAGGATCCAAAATGTTTCCCCAATTAGACTCCGTTTAAAGCAAATTTTCAAAAATACCTCGGTGCTATTTTTGTTAAAGTCTTTTGTGATCTACGACAACTATCACCAAAAGGTGATCGTTGGATTTTCGAATCCAACTCTGATGATCCCTACACTGGAATTTATGCGTCGTCTCTGTGGGACCTTTTCAAGTATTTTGAGCTCACAGAAATTATGCGGCAATGGGACGATCAATTTTTTGATTCTGCTTTGAATAATATGGCATCAGGTATTATGAAAACCGATGACATTAGTCTTGTCAGATCCCGCATTTTTCAGCCATCGGCGGTGCCAGATGATGCAATTCATCTTTTCAGTACCAATACGGCAACTGACAACTTTAATACTACTAAGTTAAACTCCATTCCAACTGACCAATTTTTTTCTACCGCTTTAGATTTTATAAAAGCTACACATTTAAAAGCGGCAAATAGAGATAGGATTTTAGAAGCCGTTAGTAGCTTTAGGTCTTCTGAAACACAGGGATTATGCATGTCCTTTTTTTTAAAAACAACTGCCACAACGGTCAATGTAGATAACGGGGATGGGTTAGTCAATGGAGCAACAGGCATTTTAATGCAAATAGATTTCGATACATCTAGCACTCCAAATATTTTATGGATGAAATTTTCCGAGGAAAGTGTAGGAGTACATAATCTTCATGGACCCCAATTCAGAAAATAGTAAAAAGTTTCCAGTACAGAAGAAATGAGCAAGTTACCATTAACCGTAGACAGATTCCGGTTGTACCTGCAGAAAGTATAACCATCCACAAGAGTCAGGGAGCAACGCATGGCAAAGTGGTGGTTCACACTTGCCCTCAAATGCAGCGTGTTGCAATATACGTTGCTTGTGGTAGAGCAACAACTGCTTTGGGATAATTTATTATAGGAGATTTTGTTCCTCCCAAACCTCCCCAAATTGATTGATTATATTATAAGGTCCAAAATGAAATACAGAAATTGCGGACTGAAAAACTACTTCGATCATATTATGATCACTTAGTGAACAGTTCCGCCTTAGATATTTTCTTTCATAACACTGAAAGCATTCACTGTCATATTGAAGACATTCGTTTGGAAAAGTGATTGCTTCAATCGTCCGTTCTATGTTTCGTTGAGGCCTCAACATACCCAAATGAAAATATCGACATTCCAGGGTTTACATTGGTTGCCCGTCAAGATTGCGAGGTAATACCTAACGCAGTGCAACCTAAAAGAGGTATCTTCATTTATGTAAGGGATAATATTGTCAACGATGTTTCACATTGTTTAACCGGTAGGAAAATATCAGGATCAGTTGTGTTTGAGTATGCAATATTTCGGTATATAGGATTCTTAGAAATTTATAAAAGTCCGACATATCCGTTAGCTCTCTTTAAAACAGAATTCGAGAATTTATTTCAGCAGAATGCATTTTTAAATGATAGCTGTATTATTTTAGGAGATTTTAACTTAAGTTTAAGTAAAATGGATAGCTGTCTATAATAAGTTAACAGATAAAGGATTTAGGTGACTGTTAGATTTGAAAAGGTCCACTACCAATAGTGACTCGCACATTGATTGGGCGTTTTCAAATATTTCCACTTTCGAGACAGTTTATAGTTACCACAGTGGAATTTCAGTGAGCATTCGGGATAATGTAAATATTTCAACATAGTGAATGTATGTAAATTAATTAAGTTTGTATGTATGATATTTGTTTATGTATGATATTTGTTTTAAGAAATTTAAGAAATTTTTATATTCCGATTATAGTTTTATTTTGTTTATTTTCAATATTTCAACTAGGTACCGGGGTTCAGGGTATTCCCTAGTCGGGCGCTCCCCACTAGAGCACTCTTACTTGTTTTCTGCTAGATTAGCGACACTTCGCTCCTGAGTCAAAGCAAATTGGAATGGTCTGACCTCACTGTTCTGTACTTCCTTTTGGCTCTGCCACAAAGAACTGGTTCGCACTCTTCTGAGAGATCGCTCCCTGATCAGCTGCAGTCAGTTATTCGAGCATTTGTTTGAATATTGCCCCGTCTGGTCATGTCGAAAACAGATCTTTTGCAAGTTTTCATGCTGCGGTTTCGTCTCAACACCTTGTCGAATTTTACTTTGGCAGTTCAGCACCTTACGTCCGTTAAATCGCATAAGCTGCATAACACTCGCCGTAAGCCGGGCGACTGCTTGGCAATTATAAGAACATGGCCGTCGGCATCTTATGCCTTTGTAATGTTCAATGAACAATGCTTTAAACTATTTCCAAAAACTTAAACTATTCAAATACTAATGATGTGGGATCGCTAAGATGAGCCTGCTTCACTCCACTTCAGCAGCTACTCGCTACGTCTCACTCCACCAAATCTCTCAAAGCGAATTATTAACACACGCTTAAAAATACGAGTACAATAATATAAAAAGAAACGAAATAATTAGTAGCTTTATATTTTCTTAGTGTATCTTTAAAATAAAAATATATAATAATGACTAAAATTACATTTATATAGATAAGACTATTGTCATTAATAACTTTCTAATTTGCATAAACGCGAACATAATCAATGAACAATTTGGGCTGCTTCCAAGTAGGTAACCATTGATCCTGGCTCAGCCAAAATTGAAGCTTTGCCCTCGGGTGTTTATTGATCCAGGGCTTTTCGAAGTTAGAGCTGCGTAACTTATCAACAAAGTCTCCAAATCCACCAACTGAGAGTCCCAACGTAATATAAAACTAGATTTCAAAATGTAAAACAAGTGGGGGTGGTAAGTCGTCTTGTATTACTGTTGTATCGATGTTTAAAGAAGGTTACTACCCTCCAAATTTTGTAATTCTAGCTTAACAAGTAAGATTGCTTTAGTTGGGTCCGCACGATTAGGAGAAACCTTAAACCCAGCATTTGACACATACATACAAACTGTCGGTATTAAATGAGTATTGACGTAGCTAAATATTAAAAAAAAAACAAGTAAGAACGTTGCAGTCGGGCGTTACCGACTGCGTTATACTCGTTCACATTCTTAATTATTACTATTATTTTAAAAAATTTCGGTA
>SCDY01002641.1:0-22936 GCA_004143825.1 Drosophila micromelanica | reverse complement strand
GCTAGCATGTGATATTATAGAGGGCAGGTCATTAATAAAAAGAGTGAATAGTAGAGGTCCTAGATGACTACCCTGGGGTACACCCGAAGTGACATAAACATCTTTAGAGGTACAAGTTCTAAGTAGGACTCTTTGAGTTCTACCCTTCAAATACGAAGATATCCAAGACATGTGCGCATGTGATCTCAAATGCCCTCACACTTCAAATCGGTTACCCTCACTCCCCTCCCCTCAATAGGGTCACGTTCGATCATTTAACGATCACTTTCCCAGCTCCCCTTCCACAAAAGGTCACTTATACTCAAGCAACGATCGGGTCACGGTAACGTACCTGCCTTTTTATTAGGGTCATGGTCACGTACCTACATTTTTATTAGGGTCACGTTCACGTAGCCTCATAAATCATTAATTATTCACCCCAGGGTAATTAAGTTGACAGCACTTCCAGTCACAGAACAAACAGTTCCCTACTACTGACACACTAGCATCAAAGTCATTTATAGACTAACAAATGGCACAGACAATAGACAATAGCAATATGTTTACAGTACAGGGTTGGATCATTTTGACGGACGGATGTAAATACTTCAAGGGCAGCGACGGTAATAGTGAGAGACCTCACGGGTCAAAAACAGCTGTAACGCAGTGCCCGAAAACCTCGAAATGGGTCGCGCGCAAGTCGATAATTAAATCCCAACGAGCACCCAATACACCGGACAAAGAGGCCACCACCAAGGATACTCGTCGTCGTCCTCGAACCATTAACGGACGCAGCATTCGCTCGCGAATAGAACACGTTCCGGAAACCAGCTGGAACAACGGAACCTAGGCTTGCTACGATCCTAGAAATGGACTAGTCCACGTTAACCGGCCCCGTGGTTAACTTCACCACACTGTGAGGCACATTTACGGAACCATCACTCGCTCCCTGTGTAGCTGAGTTTTTGCAAGTGGAACTGACCCTACGTGAGGGATTGACCGAAAAGTTGAGCCCGCCCAGTGCTAAAAACGCTACATACATGTGTGTCGAATATCTGCAGCTGAACGCCCATTCGATCCCCCACGCATACCCTTTGTCGCGGATCAACCACATCTTTGAAAGATTGCTTAATACGCAATATTATTGGCAGATTCCGTAGCCAATGTAAGCAAGGCAAACACCGTCTTTACGGTCCCCGGTACGTTAAACAAATCGTGACCGAAAAGTTGAGCATGCACAGTGCTAAAAAGACTATATGTGTGTCGATTATCTGCAGCTGAACGCCCATTCGATCCCCCACGCATAATCTTTGCGCGGATCAA
This sequence comes from Drosophila micromelanica, assembly GCA_004143825.1. Taxonomy (NCBI): domain Eukaryota; kingdom Metazoa; phylum Arthropoda; class Insecta; order Diptera; family Drosophilidae; genus Drosophila; species Drosophila micromelanica. The sequence goes on along the minus strand of SCDY01002641.1, from coordinate 21,634 downwards.
CCACATTTTTGTAAGATTGTTGCCAATTGTAAGCAAGGAAAACACCGCCTTTAATGTCCCCGCCACGTTAAACAAATCGTGACTTTCTGTCCGACTTCAAGGAAAAATTCATGCTAATCACCGACGCCAGCGATTTCGGATTCGGCACTCTACTAACACAGCGAATCCAGGGAAAATTGAGATTAACATCCTTTGTCAGGCGACACTTACTAAGCATCGAGGAGAACTACTCGGACTATGCTACCTTGTGGCTATACTCCCGGCATTATCGCTCGGTGGGCCCTGGAATTCTAGCAGTATCGGTTCTACATTTGCTACCGACGAGCTAGTCGGAATGTCGTCGCTGTCGCGCTTTACCGCGAATTTATGGCAGTACGTTAACGCACCCTGGAGGATCTCATGAAGTGCCCATCAACGACATCGCCAACGCATCAAGTAGCAATTCGAGAAGTCTGCGAAATCCATATTAGAAAACGGGCGGGTTTACTTAACCTTTTGGTAACGACGGGACGAGGAGCAATCCGTCCGTTGGCAATCCTGCGTCGGCAGTGGGCAGAGAAAACACGTACTGGAAGATTTCTACGAACACCCGACTGTCGAAAACTTTGCAATCCGAAAAATTACGGCACGATAACCCAAAGGTACTACTGGCCTGACATATTCCGAGACGTTGCACGACACGGGGCTGACATTGGATTTCAACAGCAGTTCTACCAGATAGATAAATCAATATTGATGCAAAAAATACTAGTTGATCCTCAATTTAATGAATCAAGTCGTAGTAATCGAAACAGATCTGTATATTCACAATTTAAAGAATGGAGTAATTAAGATAGACAGTATGCTCTGTCAAAATACAGATTTTGGGTGGATCATGTCTGAGTACACGAAATCATAAAAAAAAGAAGCAATAAATTCAACAATCATTGAGGTTAAAGTCATAGATAGATTTTGGGAAACAGAAGATAAGGACATCAAAGACGTAGAGACAGAAATCGGTTAGAAAAACTTCACGGAAACGACAAAAGGAAAATGATACTTAGGGACTATTCTATTTAAAAAGGAAAAGAAGTAAGGAGAATCAAAATCACAAGAATTGGAAAAAGACATATGCAGACTTATAAAAAATGTATAAGAAGATTAATATTGACAAGAAATACCAAAAAATTTTAAAAATTTTATGTAGGGGCTCCCCTTTTTTTACGACCGTCACATACGGGACTTCATCAGCCCCACGCTAAGCAAAAATAGTGATGGTAGATATAACAAGGAATTGTAAGAATAAAGCAAATGGAGAAACTTTTAGATATGAATTTTATATGGATATGGGTTTATTTAAGGAAATGGATTTCGAATATAGAAATAGAAAAAGTGTGTGAGGGAAACTAGCCGTGGAGTAGTGCCAGTGACAGTTCTTTCAAAACCTTACTTTTCAACCCAAATAGACTATAAAATTGTACTTATTACAAAAGAGAGAAATCAGTGTGGAGGAACTTCACAAGAAATTATTACCTTACCAGAACAAGGAGTTTAGATCTGACTATACTGCTGGAACTGAAGATAAGATTCTATTCGCTGCGTGTGAGTGACACTAGGTCACTCGATAAACTTTAACAACATTTTCGTCAGGGAAGTTCTATCCGCGGATAACAATGGTCACGGACATGGAAAGTGAAAAGAAAGTGAGGCACAAATAATTTTCGAGCTACGTGGTGACAATTTTAATAAAGACAAGTGCAGCAGCAGCAAACAGGGAGCACCGAAAGACAGCAGCAGCGAAACAGTTTTAAGTAGATATCCCTCTGAGCATACCAACCCGCGCTCCACCACACCCCTCGAAGCTTCAGAAGTCTCGCCGCCTCGGTACACCGGTTAATCTCCCCAAGCTGTTACCCTCCGTCTCGGAAAGTCGAAAATACTACATTTTTCTTATCACCTTGGGCACAAAATAGCCATACCCAGCCTCAGGAGCTTGGTCACTACAGTTCTTAAAATACTGTAACAAATCTTAGTTACTCCTACTCTTAGTTACTCCTAGATTTGTCTCAGCGACACAATACTTTCGTCTCAATAATATGTATACATATAGTTCAGTTCGAGTTTTCCGTTGGGATATGCTTCCGTTGAGTCCTCTCTTGCGTATTCTAACCATGTACACTCTTATCTGACAATGCTATTTTGATTGTGCATTGTATTAAGTTTAAGATATAGTGGATATCGTATATATATTTTCCTGCAAATGTTCACAATATATACAAAACTTTTGAACTTTTGCTACATTCAGATCGCGTGCAATACCGATCGAAATGTTTCGTTAAAACTAGAAGAAACCCATTGTGAGGCGGGTTGGAGGCGCAACCGCCCATAATATTAATTAATAGTGTCTGTAAAGCTTTTTTTATACCATACATGATAAATCAGGTCCGTGCGGTGTACAATTTTTACACCCTGAACCCATTGAAAATGGGTATGGTATGGTTTTGTTGTTTGCAACAGGCAGAAGGAAGCATCACCGACCCCATAAAGTATATATATTCTTATCAAGAATATATCAACGAGCTGATTTGATATATCCATGTCCGTCTGCCCGTCTGTATGAACCCAGCGATCTCGGATACGCAATACAAGTTTATCATTTTTTTCGATAACTCGATCCGTTTCATTAATATCGGTAAGACTCGATAACAACCTTTGGTTTTCTTACCATATCTCGGCTACGATAAGAGATAGAACCAACTAATCAGTGCGTTATATTTGCGTAAGCAATACGCAGCTTTTGATACCTTCAAATTTTGAATACCTCCCCCCAATCGCCAATAATATCGATGAAACCAAAAAAATCGCAAATCAAATACTAGAGCCCTGCAAATTGGTTTGTACATACATTTTGATGTCCCTAATAAGTCCTGAAAATTTCATACCGATCATACATTTCGTTTAGAAGAAAACAAGTATTTCGTTTCTGTACTGAGGGCACGCGCACCGAGTAAAGTGAGTGCTACGTGCATTTGTACATGTGTGTGTGTATGTATGAATTTGTGTATGTATGTGTAAACGAGCTGAAATGTTTATGGAACCAGATCGCAGAGCTCAGGGTATCTCCCAGTCAAGCGGCCCCGGCTAGAGCTTTCTCACTTGTTATTAAAGTTTTTAAGTAGATAGCAGACGAACAAATCTTAGCGTTATAGTTGTTGAGAATTCGAACTTGAGCTGGTTTGTTTAAAGAATATCGATAAAAATTTTTTTTTTATGAGAGTTTACATAACTGAATAAGAATTAGCAGGGTTTTTGTGTACGTAATCGATAGGTAATATATTAACAGCAAGATCTGTTAAATTAAACTAGTTTGACACAGCACCCCGGCCACCTTGAAAGGATCCGCTTTCAACACAAGCAGCTTCGATCGATAAGATGGCCAACTTATGCATTGGTCGACAGCAATTGCCATTGGCTGTGCGAAGATGAACAGCTCGAACATGACCATCCTTTCCAGGTCAATTGATTCGACACGGCCAAGCTTCCATTGCTGTGGAGGCATACCAATCATCTTCTTGGATAATGGCTATGGTCCCGACAGCGACGTTCGACGTCGATAATGTCCACTTCGTTCGGACTCGAATCTCACAAATGTACTCCGTTGACCAGCGACGCCAAAATTGTTTTTTGGCGACGGTTAAGACATCGAACCGTTTTAAATTGTTGAGATTAGACGTGGATATGATTCGTTCAGGTAGTGCACGAAGGGGTTTTCCGACCAACAAATGTCGCGGTGTATTTGCTGACAGATCATTTGGGTCGGGCGACATTGGAGACAATGATCAAGAGTTGAAGATGGTTTCGATTTCTGCTGTGATGGTGCAACGCTCCTCAAAGGTTAGTCGTGTGTTCGATAGAGTCTTGTACAGCAGCCAGAAATGCTTTTGTGGATGATTGGTAGACTACTTCGATGTGTACCGCTTTGGATACTAGACAAATGAATACAGCCAAGTATGATATTGCGGGAGCTTTCCCTCGTATTCGAACATATGTGTTAATAGGACCATAAAAGTCTATGCCGCAACGCTAAAATGGGTGTTCTGGTAGAAGGCGATCAGCTGGTAGCTGGTCATTGAGATGCCTTTCCAGTTTAGGTTTATCGCGAACACCCGCCAAGCAGGATCGCACGATTTGACGCGCCGAGTCCCTGGCGTTCACTATTCAAAATTCTAATCGAATGAGTGCTACTAAAGCTTTGGGTCCAGCATGAATATTACGAAGATGTAAATGGCGTACATAAATCCAGATGAAGTGCGATTTGCTGGGCAACAATAATGGATGTTTCTGGTTGTCTGCGAAATCGGCATTTCCAGCCGACCACCAAAAACCATGTCTATGATTCTAATTCAGAGTTGGTGGCACCTCGGGATACGTTGACGGCGGGGTTGGATTCAGTTGGAACAAACTTCCACTCCCCGGTTGAAGTTAATTCCAGCCACTCTGGATTGGCCGTAAGTAGACGAACAATAATTTTTCCGCATGGCGTTTCCGATCGCACGTAGATGCAGCAGCCGTACGCTCGAATCGAGGCGTCACAGAATTCGTGGACTTGGAGCGATATTGCTTCAAATTGACTACAGTAGCGAGGTACAGCTTACGACGAGATAGTTTGAAATGATTCCTAGCACCTTTTCCAGGGCAGTTCTCGGCGCTGTGGTATAAGTGACCGTGCTGAGATGATAAGTGCGCAGTTGGTCATCTGGAAAGGCTCTCCAAAGAATGTACAGGTTTTTGCGATCATTTATTTCAACATTTACTTGCCTGTACATTTTGGCTACATCAGCTATGATAGCATAGCGATCTAATCTGAATCGAAGCAACAGCAAATATAGATGAACTTGAAGAGTTGGTCCAACAAGGAGTTCATCGTTGAGCGAATTCTGATTGGAGTTTGGTTGATTCACTGCTGGGCTTTAAGACACGGTGATGTGGTCTGTTGTAGTGAGTTTCCGATAGATTTGGTTCTGGCACCAATGACATATGTTCCAGATTCTCATACTCCTCCATAAATTGACAATATTGTACGCGAATTTCTGGGCACTTTGCCAGACGTCGTTCCAAACTGAGAAATCTACGGCGTGCTATATCGAACGACTGACCGAGTTGGCTGGGTTCGTCCTTGAACGGTAGTTTGACGACAATGCGAAAGTCGGAGTTAACGTAAGTCGATTTGACATAGTCTTCTTCGCATGCGCTATGTTCTGGTTTCAGCTGGGCACTTGCAGTCTGAGTTGATTCAATTTCCCATAATCGTTTGAGATGATGATCAATTGGATTTGTATCCAGAAGCACGTGGCAAGCCTTTTATCTTGTTGTGACTGAAACTTGCCAGTGACTACCCATCCAAAAAGCGTTTTCTGGAGTATGGGTCCAGTTGAATGCAGTTTAATTTGACCAACTGCAAGGATATCAAAAAACGCTTCGGTTCCAAGGTACATGTCGATGTGCCGAATTTCTCGTCTGCCAGAGCAATATTTGCTGCCAGCTTCCACGTTGAGATGTCGATATCGATGTCCGGCTAATAGGCTATATGCGAAGTGAGGCCTAGGTCCAGCGATAGTTAGAACGATGATAAACGAGATTTTATTGATGCGATTGTCAAAGAGGTGACGTCCACAAGAGCCTGACCGATGCTGCGAATTTTTACATTGTACCTCTTCTTTCGTAGGCGAAACCTTTGAGCGAATGCATCGGTGATAACGTTAAACTGAGAACATGAGTCTAAAAGTGCACGGCCTAGTCTGTATGTGCCGGTTGCATCTTTGACGAGAATCATAGCAGTTGCTAGGATAACTTGAGCTGATTAGCGAATGACTGTGTGTCACTGCTTTGGTGACAGGCGAGAGCCTTGGTTGCGATTGGATTGAGATATGTGCATTGTTTTTATGTAACAATGTATGGTGTGACCTATTACAATAACGACAATGGTTTGTTGAAAGGCAACCATTTGATGACCTCTAGATAAACAATTATAACAGAGCTGATGCCGTTTCACGACATCAAAACGTTGCAGAACCTGCAGTGCTTTAAATTGGTCGCACTTTATCAATTTATGCGTTGCACAGCACACAAACAGTATGAGTAAGGGCGAACGATGAGCTAGGTCCCTTGCCATGATTGCAAATCTGCTTCGATTGGTGCTGGGTCAACCACATAGATTAGCATTGCTTGCAATATATCAGCATTAGAACCTATGAAAGAGAGAGAACTAAAAAAAGCAGACGCATTATCGATTACCGATCGCAACTGATTGGTGTTTGATGGATTGACTGAAGGCAGCTTAAAAATTGACGATATGGTTTCGATAAATATCAGTGCTGGCTTATCATACCGCATCTTCAACCTTTCCAAAGCCTTCGGGTAGTTTTCATTGATAACTGGAAAACCTCTCAAGCATTCCAGTGCAGCACCTTTTAAACAGTTGAGTAAATAGTTGAATTTCTCAATGTTTGCTATCGATTGAAAGAGCAAATGAATGCCGTGTACTCCGAATGATTGCCATCAAAGGTGGGCAGGTACCTAGTGGTGCAGCAGCATCCATGACGGTATTATTTAAATCTTCGCCGAGCAAATTCTTAATTGCCAATTTGATATGCACATAGCATTGTCTTCTAATTCTGCACGACCATTATCAGTAGAGTCCAAAGCCTCAATTTCCAATTGTACAGCTAATGCTTGCTTAAAATATGATTCTAAAATGGCCAAGCGGCACTGAAGGTCAGCTTAAGATCTTTTGCAATCGTCTCCAGAGTGTCCATCGACCAAAGATTTAATGCGCGAAATGTTCCTTCTAATGTTTGCCCGCTGGCGTTTGTAATCTTCTAACGAATCCGAGATGTTTGATATGTGCAACCAAATCGAAACGAAAATAATAAATAATAAGAATGACGAAATACTGTGTGTGAATGTATGTGAACTGCAACGGCGTCGATCGCAGCGGCAGCTCTTATACAAGCTACGAACTACGAATTTGATAAAAGCTATTAAAGGTAGTAACTGCGGCGACGATTGCGAGCAGAAACTAGCCGTCTTAATAGCAGCGATGAGTGCGAAGAGAGCAGCAACGAAGACAATGGGAACACATTAAATAACGGAGATCCCACGTGCAAGCAAATGTAGCGAAATTCACGGCGAAGGCAGCAGAAAACGAACAACGAAAGTTGGTGCGTTACATAGGCAACGATATAGACAAAAGAGCGCAGCTGCCGCCGTTTGCGAAATTTTCAAAGAAGTTTTTCGACTATTATTGTCAACGCCTAGCCTTAGCCTATCCAAGTCGTATCCAAGTCAAGTCTTTTTATGCAATGAATGTGTGTAAACCGAATTGTTATCATATTATACGAAATATCCAATCAATTTTTAATTTTTTATTTGAACACTGCCCCACGTTGGGCGCCAAAATGTTTGTTGCATAAAGCTTTTTTTACACAATACATGAGAGATCCGGTCTGGGCGGTGTACAATTTTTATTAACTTTTTAATTAGATAGCAGACGAACAAATCTTAGCTTTATAGTTGTTGAGAATTCGAACTTGAACTGGTTCGTTTAAATAATATCGATAAAAAGCATATTTACATTATGAGAGTTTTCAAAAGTGAGTAAGAAGTAGCAGGGTTTTTTGTACGTAATCGATAGTTAATATGTTAACAGGAAGATCTGTTAAATTCAACCTAGTTTGACCCAACAAATAGGATTTAAGTAGGTATTAATGAAGAAATGCAATGAAGCAGAATAAAATACCTTATGCTAAGATAAATTAGTATTGTTAAAATTATTGGCATAGCAAATAGCCACGATCCATCAGCAACAGCCTTACGATCAGCTGCTGAAAACGCAGTCGGGAGCGAGAGAGCGGCGAGGAGCGAAAGTTTGGAGGAAGCTGGGCTGACGTGGTGGTGGTCATCCGGACCCGAGCGGAATCGGGGACGATACGGGAAAGCCGAGGAACTAGCCCGGGCTTCTTCGTTCCTAGGAGTATTCTGAGTCGGGGTTATATTAGTTTAGAGGGCATTTTTGAAGGCTGGGCTTTCAGATTCTCAATATAGAGTTTGCGTTTTTTTAAGCCAAGTGTATGAAAAATGTTGTAGGATAGTGTAAAACGGTGAAAAAATATCTTGTAGTAGAGTTTAGGTTGGATTTTAGCTGTGCGCCGAAAAGACGCGCACATAAAAGAGTAACGGGAACATCAGCAGATATCGAGTGGCTCGCGCCAATCAGGCGCTCGCTAGCGACGCCAAGGTTGCGAGGCAGTACATGCGTCGCGACGATAGCGTCAGCGTAAAGAGAAGAGCATCCGGGCGACAAGTCGACGAAGAGATACACTGAGAGAAACCGGGAGTTGAGGTACCAAAAGTACTAAATAATATATAAAATAAACTCGTCAGAATTAAAAAATTTAAGACTAAAATAAAAGCGAGCAAATAAACAAATAAAAAATTAAACCAATAATAATCCATTAATTAATAAAAAGGAAAGGGTATAAAGTGAAAAAATATATATATACATATATATATATACATATATATATATACATATATAATAAACAATAAATAAAATAATAAATAATAAATTAAAATAAAATAATAAATTATAAATAAAATTTAGTTTTCTGAAACAAATACAAATTACAAATTAAAATACAAAAACAAATTACAAAAAACTTATAATTAATAAATTAAATAATACAATATAAAATTAAATTTAATAAAGTAAATAAAAAAAAAAACAAAATACTGTTTAGACGAATAAAGTAAATTATAACAAACGACAAATAAAATAAAATATAATTAAATAAAGTAATTAGTAAATTAAACCTTAAACAACAAACGATAAACTAAACAAACTATAATTAAATAAAGTAAATAAAAAATAAAACAATAAGCTCAAAAAAACAAACAAAATATAATTAAACAAAGTAAATAATGAATTACACAATATATAGGCACAGGTACGAGTTAGGAAGTGATGGAACTGACACGCGCCAAGAATCTACGGGTGGGAACCCGGTGGATCTACTAGCGACGCAAGGAGGAACTCGAGAAAATCGTTGCGGAGCTCGGACTGAAGAAAGACGGTACAGTGGAGAAAATGCGGAGGCGCCTCGTGGCGTTCGTGGCGGACGATTCGCATTGTACCGAAGTTTGTATGCGACTGGCTGAGGTGGAGGCCCAATTCGCTAGAGCACTGGATCCAACGGCGGCGATTGGTCGGGCACGGGCCCGGTGCCTAGACACAGCCGGATCATTTAACGAGGTGCCTAAAATGCAGGTGGTTGAAGAGCATATCGGGACCAATTGGAGAGAGGCGACGGGCGTTCACCCCGAGGTTCCGGTGCCGCGGCCACAACCGTAGACCAGGGGCACCTGATAGTGCCGGAGCATGTCAGGAAGTGCGGCTTGCGGTTCGATGGACGAATGGATCCCCTTTATGGAGTCTTTGGAGGATGAGCCATATCGTATGGCATATCGCCACCACGATATTTTTAGAAATTGGAGGACCAGATCAGATCAGACCAGATCGACGCGAAAGGCGTCGAGGGAGGTCGGATTGTGGCCAAGGTAGGCGCCGGGGACAGCGAGTCGCCGGCCACAATCTACACAGGCGCTACTCGGAGCTTCGTGAGCATGAAGGCTGCACGGAGACCGGCGAAGCTCGGACGGTATTGAAGATTAGGCAGGTGTTAAGTATGGCAATTAAACTGGCAGGACTCGAGGGGAAGATGCCCCTGCTGGCGATGGACTCCATGGTGGATCAGCTGATTCTAGGCATGGATTTTCTGCGTGTGGTTGGCACGAGGATACAGTGCAGGCGTGTGGAATTGAGACTGGAGGCGAGGAAGGCCCCGGTCCAGGAGGACATGGTACATCCTGCTGCCAAGGCGTTATCAGTCGGCAACCCCCGGGTGAAGCTGCAGCAACCTGCAAGGCAGGCGGACTTCAGAAGGCACGGTGAGTTGATGGTCGTAACGGAAAGCAATGGATCAGCACCTGTTATAAAAATGGCCCCAGCGACGGTGGCGCATAAGGAGGACGCGACAAGGCAGGAGCGGAATGGCGGCAAGCCACCACGTTTGGAGGACGTGAAGGCGGAAGGCCAGGCAACTATGGTCTGAGGACGCGGAGAAGCAAGGCACTGCGGATCTGGGCCAAGAGGGTCAGCCATATCGAGTGGCACGTCAGGTGGTAGCCACTATTACCATCACTTCCATTGGCTTTGGTAGCTTTCTTTGCAACGACACAGGTCACGATATTGATTTTACTATTGTCCAAAATGCAAGTACAAGGCTCTCTCGATCAAACTTAAAAAGGTACAGAGGCTTCCTATTTGCACAGAAACTCAGCAATGATGGTCAGCTTTTAATTACCGCAACGGCCCTGGTATGAAATGACCTTGGAAAGGTCAAGTCTGCCACAACAGTTTCTAAGATAGGAGTCTCCAACTTAGCGACGGATGGACACTCAGTAAAAGTTAGCTTGCAGTCTCTCGCTTCAGAATACTCAAAGTGGCCGTGAAAATTTTCTCACATCTTTAAAGGAGGTGACCAGTTACTTATCTTTCAATTTTAGTGATCCTAGGTTTAAAACTGTGCGTGACCGGAAAACTTTTTCTGGAACGACTGGGGCAGCTTCTCAGTAATATATATCCCAAATTTGACGACTCTTGTTTAAAAACTATTGGAGGCATTTCTAATTGGGCAAGCTGCTGCTGTAGACTATTCAGCAGTATTAAACTTGCTGAAGACTGCTACAAGAGTGACCAAGCAAGCTGTGAAAAAGCTGTGTCTGCGCCCATTAAGGATGCTATTGATAGGCAAGCTGAGTACGTCGGAGCGAGCAGACTTCGTACAATTATAAAATATAATAGCCAATGGTGCAGTTTAAAATAACGCGCTTTCATTGTTTGTATTCGTGCTGCAGCCAGCTGGGCGGCAAAATAACTCTTTTAAATCACTCTTCTTATCGCTATGCGATGTGTCTTTTTGCTGGCATTAGCTTAACATTCTTTTCTGTGCTAGACAGATTCAAAAATAATGCGTTTTTTCTACAACCTTATTATTCTTGTCGGCTGATTCAGCGCGCACCGCTGCTTTGCAATAAAAAAAGTACATACATATAAATATAAATAAACCGCTTATTCGTTCGCGACAGCTAATAAAAAAGCTTATTGGCTTCAATAACTTGAAATTATAAATCGATACAAAAAATAATAAATCGATAAAAATAAAATTTTTAAGTCCACGAAAAATGCGAAAAGCCATATATTCCACAGTTTAAGAATTAGAGTCATCACAGTTAGCAGACAGTGTTCTAACAATCTAACAAAAAGTTTCACAGAAAACAAATACAAAAATCATAAATTTAAAGAGACTGAAAACTTTTAAATTTTATGTGAGAAATTTTAGGATTAAATGTAGTCTTGCTACTTGATTTTTATCTCGTCTAGAGATATTTAATTTAGTATACATCGAGTGAAAATATTGTATTTCCTTTTCAGTTCCAACCAAATTAAGAAATAAGGAATTTAATTGTTATATTTTTGTTCCCACTTGCCCGTCGCATAGAATCAAATTAATTCTACTGATATTATTTAGGAAATTTTCTTTCTGCAAAGTTTTAAACGAAAAATAGGAATATAGTACTTACATGATTTAAAGTACAGAATAATTATTATAATTTATATAAAATACAATTTGAAACATAGACTAAGGTGCCATACGCTTCTAAGTTTAAAAAAGTTAACCTTATTACAAATAATTTGTTTTATTCTTGTTCACGTGAAATGAAATCAACTATGAATTAAAAAAATAATTGTTGTACAATTAATTATATGTTTTTTAAATTAATTATTAATTAATTAATATGTTTTGAAGGTAAGAAGATCCATTTTTAAATATAAAAGTACAAAATGTGTTCCATAAAACAAACTGAATTTCATAAAAAAATTGTATTGAAGACACATGCGAATTTTGAATTTTGGTTTCCTTTTTATGTTTTTAATTAAAACAAATTTATATACATAGCTGCCTCTTAAATCTGTGCAAAGCAATGCACCTAAGCAAATTATACTGTAATTACATTGCAAGGTCTAAAGTTACAATGTTTTGATAAATACAGATTAGATTAAATGAACGACAAAAAACGATAACCAATCCATTATGAAAATATTAAAAATGAAATAAGTGTGAGTTTATTTTATTTATTTATCATATTTTTTTTTCTCCATGTTACTTTGTTGTTGATTTTAAAATACCTTCATATAATAAGTTGTTTCATACTGGTAACTATGAAGTCTTTATGATTTTCAAATTTACTTATTTGTGGAAAATTTCGATAAAACGATATGTTGTAAAAGGTAGCGGGTTTTCTTGTAATTACTACTGTATAATATAGAATTTAGAATTAATTTTGATAAAATGCATTATGCTATCGCCACTTTATCTTAAAACCGGTTTTAATTTTCGGTTAAACAAGCATTAATTTTGTCTTGCTTTTAAAATACCAAATACCCAAATCACCATTTTCACCTGTGTTAAAAATTCTTTAAAAATACTATAACTATTGTATTAAAATATCGGTAGCTTGATTTCAATTATCGATAAAATGTATATCGGGACGAAAAGAGTCCCTAGTTTTTAGTATATCCATAAAATTATATCCAATAAATGTATCGCAATCGGATAGATGAGTGATTAAGAAATTTAGTGATAAATTAAAATTTTAATACATCAAAATTGATTCGTGTGAATAAATGTCAAATATCGTGTTATTATCATTTACGTGTGGAACTCCAAACTGGCATTTGTCACAATAGACAACTTGAATTCTAACTTTTGGGTGTTGCCCCAAATAGTATATACATTTTGCATTATAATAAGTTCATGTAAATACAAAAAATGTTAATTTTTTTTATTATTTGATTTATGTACTACGCCAACATTTTTAATTATGTACACATTCTAATATTTCTCCTAATTTTCAGTATAAATAGTTTTGTACATAAGATGGCGGAGGGAAACACTGGAGCAAGTGTCGAGGGTGCTGCAGCATTGGCTGCCCCACATCCCAACGCTGAAGTTATAAGGGGGCAAATATTTGAAGTTGGTCCAAGGTATAGGAAACTAACATATATTGGTGAAGGCGCATATGGCATGGTGGTGTAAGTATATATTCCTAGAACAACACACTTATAAAATACAAAATATATATATATATATATATATATATATATATATATATATATATATATATATATATATATGTAAAAAAAAGATAAAGGACGAGATTACGGGCATAAGAAAAACACTATTAAGGCAGACAAATAAAAATAAATTTCAAATGTGCTATTAACGAAAGGTAGTAAATATAAAGAAAATGAATATTTCATATTTCGAATATGTAAACGTACATTGATAATTTGTATACAAATTTAAATAATTGATAGCAGTTGACGCACACTTTTTCTATAGTTCGCGAATCGTCATCTATTTGAGTTCTTTTTGTTTAAGCTGATTTACAAATTTCTTTTTATGATGTACTTTGAAGTTTTTGAGCTCATCAGTCTAACACTTCTTAAGTATGTGTTGTAAGATTTATATCTGGCGATTGTCGGGATGGTTGACTTTATTTTCATTTGTAATTCTATTCTGTCTATTCTGTATGTATGCAGCACAAGTCACTCGCTTAAGCAGTGTTCACAGCTACCTATCACAACAACGATGAAAAAAGGGAGAAAAACGAACAAACGAAATTTGTAGTCAGAAAACAATTAATTATATATATTTTTTTTTTTCCATCGGAATAGGTAAAAATGTATAATTGTTTTGTGCGGGCAGTATTACCATTTCCGACCTAATAAAGTATGTATTCTTGGTTGGTTCTAGATGTGCTAGCTAACTCTTGGTTGAGCAAATCGGCTTTGTTTCGCATCTTGGTGCCGAACATTATTTTAAAGGAGGATACGTAGATTATTGCATGCGAGTATGCGAGTTAAATGCTCTCTGTGCACTTTAGACATTATGGCGATTATGGAATGAATTGAGCGATAAATCGTCGACCTGCCCGATGATTCTAGCCACTGCAGATTTTACCATACGTACTCCACAATGTTGGAAATAGTAAACCCAGCAAACGTCTTTGGTGTGTAAGAAGCCCTCTATCGCTAACGTTAACTTATATTACTCTGAAGTGACATCCATGGGACCAAGGTGTTTGAGATGTAACGTGTGTAATGGTACCTCGCCTTTTGTCAATACTTTGTCAGAATAATTAGTTCGCGTCTGTCAAATTGTTTTAACTTGTTATTCCCATGTGGGTCATTTTTTCTGGACTACTGCTATTATAAGCTAATATTCTTGCTGCGCTTTCCTCATTCGGCCGAATTGCTTCCTTCAGATCATGAGAATATTTACATTTTTAGATCGAGTATATTATGTATATATATTTATTAATATGTAACTTAAAGGGCATATAGATTTTTTATTTATCATATTTCCCCCAGTTTCCCTATATGTAAAAAAAGCTATTGAAATACTGCAGCTTCACGCGTTGGTGTGTACATTGATTTGAATCGCTTAGAAGATATTAAGAATTTATAATTTAGGTTGGTAGTACAGTAAAGTCTATAAGTGTGTGTGTAATTTTTTGTGTTTTTTTGTTACAACTCGTTAAAATTTGTGTAACGACAGTTCACAACTGGGTTCAGGGTATCTCCTTATCTGATACTTCGTACTACAGCAATATTACTTATTATTATAAAAAATTAGTCTGGGGCGAACCCGATAGTCAGGGATTTAAAATAATAATCATATAAAAATTAAATGTAATGTTCTAATATTGCAGATCTGCCGATGACACGTTGACGAACCAAAGAGTTGCTATTAAAAAAATTTCTCCATTTGAACACCAGACGTATTGTCAACGAACTCTAAGAGAGATAACCATTCTAACCAGATTTAAACACGAAAATGTAATTTTAATGCAACTTTAACATTATTGAAAGTGCTGTGTGAATACTGTTTTTTTTTTTAGATTATCGACATACGTGACATCTTGCGAGTGGATAGCATAGAGCAAATGAGAGATGTATATATTGTACAATGCCTAATGGAGACTGATCTGTATAAATTACTTAAAACGCAGGTACGATCTATATTTAACGAGTGAGTAGTAAGGCTAAATTTTTCGAAAGTTCGATCCGAATCCGGATAATTGTGAAAAACCATTACATAACACCTTTTTGTTCTTCCGACCAGGCTTTAATTAACTTTTATATGAACAATTAAATATGACTGCGTTCCGATATTGTTTTTGTATTTTTGTATTGTTTTTGGAAAATTACCGCCTTAAGTAAATTGGGTTGTATGAAATTTTAATTTTTTGTAAAAAGCTTAACATTTATTTTTAAAGATGTACAAGAAAAATACCCGCTTCCCTGGCCGGAAAATGATTGCAAAAAAACAGCTTTTCTTTATAGAATTTCTTTAAAAATGTTATATACGTGTTTAGTAAGTCCACCACCTTGCGGGGAAACTGAAAGTTGTTGGGTATAATGGCAAACGCAAATAACAGGCAGAAGGAAGAATCTCCGACCCCCAAAGTATATATATATATTTTATATATATTTATATTTTTTTTAATGTATTTTGCCCCGTTTTATTAATATCGATAAAAACCGATTTCAACGTTTGAACTTCTTAGAATATCTCAGGGACTATAAGAGTTAGACCGACGAAATACGTTATGTTTGACGCAAATTTAGAATATATCTGACTTTTATATTAGTATTTTATCTATAATTTGTAAAAAAAACATTTTTTAAATTTGAAAACATTCAATATGAAAGATATTGAAAATATAGCTTGTTACACGCACCACAACAGCAGTTTGTCATGTGGCAGCAACAAAAACAGCCACGGTTGTAAAACCGCACACCGAGAAATGTTAGAACTCTGTTGTACATTATATACATACAGGATTAATTATTTTTTTAGTCTTGTAAATTTCTTGACAGATGTACACAATACTACAACACCTGACTTCTAGTCCCTCTTGCTCCTATTCTCATAACAAGTCATTATAGTGTCAAAACACTTTCTCACCGACTTTACTATTATATTCCCAATAAAGTACCATATGTATGAAAGTGTAGATTTCATTGAGTATACGAGCTAATCACTTAAACTTTTTGAATATTAACTCTATTCCTAAAATCGGTAAAAATCCACAATCTCAAATTATAAGATTTTAAAAGCTGACATTTTAATATATTTTATTACTCATCAAAATCGCTTAAGAAAAACATATGTTATTAAAGAAAATAGTTTCTATATTTATAGTATAATCATTCTGTATATTTTTCGCATATCTCACCTATTAATTCGGTGTCTTCCTTTCTAATAGAAATTTTCTTATTGTTTTGCGTGATTTTAATATTTTCGGAACTTCTTGGATTTCTAGTTCCGATTGTAGCCTGTTGACTTCATCGATCCAAAACTATTTTCTTGATTATTGTTTTATGGTGTTATTGCATTAAATCAATGCTATCCTAAGTTCTCTATATAACATGCTTGATCTTATTTTTGTTTTGGATCCTTCTTATCTATTCCACATACTCAGCCCATATTATCCCTAAGTAATAAACGTCCGGAGCGAATTCGGAAATTTCGAAAAACCGATATTACTGAACTATCTTTAGCGCATGTCCCAGACTGACTGTTCTACGCTTTACATACGTATGAATATAAATAAAATAAAAATGATTTTCTATTCTTTATATAATTTGTTTGGTATATGTGCCCCTATGTAATTTACAGGGAAATTAACAAACTTAAAAAATAGATGTTCAAGAATGTACCCGCAATATAAGAAGACTGGGTTTCTTGGATTACTCTTGTTATCTAATTGTTCGATCTGGTCCTAGCTACAAATGTTATTGGGAGTACCGCAAAATTTGTAGATGACAATTTAAGCGGGATCTTGAACGATTTTATAATTTCGTTAATTCGAAACATTAGCATTAGATTATCATTTCTACTTTACTTAAAAAAAAAAAAAATAAATGTTAGCTATCTGGATATGCTGGAATTTGCGTACGACATATATTTCTCATCATCAATTAATCATCAATTGATGGAGTATACCAAGCTGTGTGCTTATGTACTGCGCTGAAGGTCTCTCAAAGCCTTTCTATAAGCTATTTAAATGGTTTTTGGAGTTATGTTTTTTTCCAAACATTTTATAAGAATCATTTATTATCCTTCTCTATTTTCTCTGAGCTGTTTCTATCCATCGGATATTTTTTGATATTTGTAATTTTACTCCTCTAGCATGGCGTTGGGAAATTTAGATATACTATTACTAACTTATTGCAATTCTTTTGGTGTCGAGAAATTTTAAATTAAAATGCAAGGAGATGTTATTAACACTAATTTTAATATTTCTTTTGACTTCGCTTTTAACTGCCTTTATTAATTTTAACTTCTGGGATTTCCAAATAACACAACTCCTTGGACCTCTAAGTTTAATTTAAGCGTTTATCCGCTACGCTAAAGTCTCTATATACCGATGAAAATATTATAAAATAATATGATACATATTGTCTGTCGTAAACCGAGGTTGCAATCCGTTTTCAATTCTGTAATACTACCTATGATATCCATAACCCATTTGGGAAGCTAAGGATCTTGAACCAATATTTTGAACTAATCAAATCAAATACATATGGGCATTTCCACGGTGACGAACAGGGCAGTCGTACACTTTTAAAGTCAAAAAAATTCAAAGTAAAGCGAATTTTTATATCTTCTGATACATTATCTAATAGCTGTTTAGGAGCACTATATTTAATGGTAAAGTTAATAGCAGACGTAATTCGGATTTCAAAAAAGAGGCAAAAAAAAACCGATTCGCACGGGACAAAAACGGAAGTCGTTTTCGTGCGGCTTCATAAAAATGCGAAAATCAGCGAAACTAAGCAATATATTTTCTTGCAAATAATTTTAAAATGTTACGGAATAATGTAACTTTTTGATAAAATTTTGTTTTTTGGAAAAAGTTGCTTTGGTTATTCTTTTAAAAATATTCATCTGATTCGCTACGGGACATTCGCACGGGACATTTTTTCCCACATGTAAAATTTTTTATATATTTGTGTTTTAAAGTATATATAGGATTATAGTAATGATAAATTAATGATTAATGATTAATTAAATATTAATTGAATAATATTAATTATGGAAATATAATGTACAGAACAATTATATTAATGAAAATAGTAAACAATGAACAGTATGAATTATGTCTTTTTATACTCGTTCACGAAGTGAAACTAGTGTATTGGGTTTGTGCTATGTCCGTCATGGTGTCCGTCTGTCCGTCCGGATGAACGCAACTTTTTTCGGTGCTATTTAAGATAGAGGCTTGATCGTCACAAAATTTCGCCGCGAGCCCCCATCCCCACTCTCAAACACCCCCACCCAAATTACAAAATAACGAATTGTTTCACAATAATTATAATAATTAAGATCGTGAACGAGTCGGTAACAACCGACTGCAAAAATTCTTAAAAATTAAAATTTCATTTTTTTAAACTTGTTGGGTGTTTTTTATATTTTAGGTATTAAATTCTGTTTGAAGAAAAATGTTGATACACTTGCTGCACTTATTTATCACGTAATGAGAACAAATGACATTTTTCGAGCTCGAACGGGACATTAGAATATGAAGAAAAGAAAGTTAAAAATGTACAGTTAATCCTGATTGGTTTGCTCCCTTTAAATTTTTTTTAAATTAATTGGTTATGTAAGAGAGAATTTGTGGAAGAAGTTTTGTCATGTATCAGCTGTCTAAGAGAAGTAAATATTAAATTTAAAATACTTCAAAAATGACCAAATGACGAGATTTTGCATTATGCAACTTTGCAGTCGGTTTGCTCATCATGGTAAATAAAATCAGGGAATAACGTTTAAATTAAAATTAAAATTAAATTAAAATTTTAACATTTTTCTTTAATAATATATGAAAATAAGGCTTATGTATTAACTTTTAATTTTTTGGTCATGGTTTACTTTTCTGTGGAAATGCCCATATTTTTCCGCGTCGTTTTAAACATCAATACATTTTCCAAGCTCCAGTTGGGCGTATGACAAAGGTCGAACAAGTCGTAATTGAATCAGCTCATTCAAAGTTTGCTCCTCTAAAAACATCGCTAACATAAGAATCGTTTAACAGTGTTCTCCTACGCGTGAGTAGTCTTTTTATAATCAGCCGCCATTTATTGCAACACGCGAGCAGCTGAAAATGGACCGCAGGGCGTACTCGTATTCGTGTATTCGTCTGTGCGGAGTTGGTAATGCTTTAACATCTCAGACTTTTATAGTTTTGATGACGTAAATTCGACAAAACATTTTGAATATGTCAGCCATAAAAACAAATATGGATTCAAAAGCGTAAACTTTTGACTCTAGCATTTGCTGCCGGTCGGATCAAATTTATTTTGTTAACTTAGGCTTAGCCGCGCTAGTTTGCGTATACTTGTGTATCCGGTCAATACAATTAAATTTGTGACCAACCAAACAGACATCCTCGCGGTGTTCAAAATACAAAACAAAAAAAAAAGTGTAAACATACAGAAAAAAGATTTCGCTGGATATTTGGGCCCACATGAATTACATCTTAAAGTATTTAATGGTGCGAACCATTAAATACAATGCGCAGCTTAAGGACGTTGTCTTGATGGTGTGGCATATGGAACATTTTACTGTAAGGTATAAATACATCTTTCGGTTTAAGTTGTTTGAAGGCGTCGATCACGAAAATTGCAACAGCTAAAAAGCTGATCTTGGTTTCATTCAGTTTTTAAATATCATACACATACGTTCACGAAGTGTCCGTATGAACACCATTATATTCGCCGCTATTGAAGCTAGAGACTTTCCCGAGTTTTCGGGAAACCGCAAGGAAAATCAAAAAACTAAGTATGCTGTCATTTAGAGGACTTGAAATTAACATATCCGGAAAAAAATGTATAAAAAAATATAAGGTGAAAAAGTTATGAGGAAAAAACATAAAAATGAGGGGGAAAAAGTCTACATACAAGCTTCAAGCCTTTATATCTTGGCTCGAAAATTATAGAAAAACCACCATTTTTTTGCACCTAATGTTTAGTTGTTTCACCATTGGCATCTATTACAGCCTGCATTCGGCGAGGCATTGATTGAACCGAGTTTTCGGTTGTTTGGGATACATTTTCATCCCAACCTCGATTTAGAGCGATTTTCATAATTTCTCGGCTACTAATGTCATATTTTCAAACCAATCTTTCCAAAATTTGCCAAACATGCTCTATTGGACCTAGACCGCCGATTGAGGTAGCGAATTTAGCTCCCTTGGAGCATTATAGAACAGCCAGCCTTGCACAACAAGAGCGGTATGCTTTGGATCATTGCCTGTTGAAAGATCTAAAAGTTTCCTAAGGCCAAGCTATCTACCGATGATTTTAGAATTTGTTCTTATATTAAAAGGTCTGCAGTATTTGATATGCGATTTTTTTGGTTTTATCGATATTGGGGTCGATTGGGGGGAGGTATCCAAAATCCGAATCAAAATCTGCGTATGGCTTACACAAACATAACGGAGATGCCTCCTTCTGCTTGTTACATACATTTCAACAAAACCATTACACCCTGTTTTACCCATTTTCAATGGGTTCAGGGTACAAAAACACTGTATGGCCGACTTCAGACAATACCATAGCTCCCCAAATCATCACATTACCGCCTCCACGTTTGACAATAGGTATAATATTCTTAAGGCCAAGTGCTGTGTTTGTCTTCCTCCAAACTTTGGATCGGCCATCATTACCAAAAAGTTAAAATTTTCCCTCGTTGATAAAAAAAATATCGGTTCCAAAAACCGGCTTCCTTGTTTAGGTGTGCCTTGGCAAATCTAGGCGTAAAATCCTATTTTTTCGGAATTGTTTAGGTGAACTCTGCCTATATAACCTTCGCCGAGCAAAAAATTTTTTTATTGTTCTCAAATAAACAATATCGCTGAAACATTTATCAAGGTAATCCGTTAATTTTGGACCACTGAATCTGGGGTTTTGGCCAAATTCTTTAAGGATACTCCGTTCACCTCGTTTCGAAAGTGACTTTGATCTTCCCTTTTTCGCCTATTTTTGGCAGTATTTGTATCATTATAGTTGCTCATAATGGTTTGAATAGTAGATCGAATAAATTTTACTGTCTGTGCGATTTCGCTATATGATTTGTTATCCTTACGCAGGCTAATAATAAAATTGCGCACAAAAATGTGTATTTCCTGAAGTTTTACATCTGTTGACTTAAAAGAAGTACAATGAGGCAAATTATCGAAATAGTCCAGGGTTTCCTTCTTTTGACCTCCATTTTCCACTTAATTTAACGATGTTCCACGATGTATGTAGACTTTTCCCTCCTCATAACTTTTACACGTTAAATTTTTTTATACATTTTTTATACCATGAACCCATTGAAAATGGGTAAAACAGGGTATTATGGTTTTGTTGAAATGTATGTAACAGGCAGAAGGAGGCATCTCCGACCCCATAAAGTATATATAT
>SCDY01002640.1:0-10706 GCA_004143825.1 Drosophila micromelanica | reverse complement strand
CACAGTTTTTAAGCTAGAGTTACCAAATTTAGAGGGTAGATAACTGGCCACCGCCTTTAAAGATCGGCACAAAATTTCGGCGACAAACCTCCATCCCCATTCACACTCACACCCCCACCTCCACCCCCACTCTCAAATACTTAATAATTAAGAATGCGTTCTTACTTGTTTATATTTGTACAGCAAACTTTAACTTTAACTTTAAACAGAATTACCGCTGTAATCGGAGCGCTCCAATTTCTGAGTGACAACTGTAGAGTCATTATATAATTACTACAAGGGCATGTGGAAAAAAATGATTAGTTTTCTATACTACCTTTATATATAAATACATGTATCTATTTTATGGGTATCTTAAAAGACTTAAACAATATTTTTTTGCCAGAATGCCACAGTTGTGGAATTAGCACAAATAATAATGTTAAGTGCGCATAGTATAATCATAACATCATGCTGGGGACGTGCTATTGAATTTTTCGTTGCGCTTATTCCGCAAATTAATGCAAAACGATGACGCCACGAAACAGACGACACGCGTCTCCCATTAGCCAAACTTGTTAGAGAAAATAAATAAATAAATAAGCCACAATATGTATATTTAACTGAAGACTGGACTTTCTGGAATATATCGAGCGCACTTAACTTGAAAACAAATAAAGATAAAATGCTTCGTTTAACACTAATTTGTGGTAAACAGCGCTTGGGAAAATTTAAAATTTTTGTGCGGTTTGAAAACTTTGCACACGCAACCAACGTTTATTTTAGCTGTACTATAAACATATGTATATGGGTTCATATAAATATTTTGTCTACCATATATGAAAGTGTATATTACAAATGAAGCTTTAAAGTTTTAACTGCAGTCTACCATTGAAGTTTGCAATGTGAAGGTTAATTGTAAACAACTTAAAAAAAAAGTACCCAATATATGAAGGATGAGAAAAACCTTTGAGCTATAATAGTCTATTTGTGTCACTTCCTTAAACTATTTGTAAAATGTTACAACGTTTGTTCAGCAAGCTTAAAAAGCCAAAGAGCAAAAAGTCCCAACAACAACACGATATGGGTGTGCTGAAAAAATTCCAGAACTGTAAGTTTCTCACAGACATACGTTAATCTGAACAAGAGGAAGAATTTATCTCTCTTTGCTTTTTATAACCCAGCCTTAAAAGCGACATTTTGGACAGGTTATAAAGTATACAAAAATATTCGCACACTTTACCCATTTTTAAAATAAAAGGCAAAAGGTTTTAACAGGCCGTTAACATTTGAACCGCATGTTAAGTCGCATGTTAAAAAGAATTTTTAATACTCTCAGAGTGCTCGCTTAAGGTTTTTAAAATTGATTTATTTTAAAATACGAACTTCTACATTAATAACTATAACTAAACTAAATGCCACACCTTTAAAATAAAAATGCACGATATTCTTCAAAAAGGGTCATAAAACATTTTTTTAAAGGTTGAATAAACATTTCTTCACATAAGTAAAAAATTGATAATACTTGATTTGAGCTTATACTGATATTTACGTGCAACTAATCTAAATTATTAATCTAGCATAGCAACTCATAAAGGGTAACACATTTTTATGAACATACAATCAGTATTACAATTTTCCCCTATCAACGTAATTTTTACAGGTCATAAGGATGGAAAGCTGAGTAGAAGCAATTGCAAATGTGAGCCAACGGCCTGCAAGTGTAGCAAGAGGAAGCAGCAATTGCAGCAACAACAATATAACTGCTTGTTGATGTCGCAATTGCGACGACGAGGCGCTGATAACTTATCAAGTGTTATATTATTCTAGTGTATGAGTGCAATGCAAATAAAAGTTACAAAAATAAAAATGAAAATATGTATAAAAAACAATAATAAAAGTGAACGCCAACAATCAAAACAACAGTCAAATCCAACAAAAGGGTGTGTAAATGAATAATTTGAAACTTTGCCGGGTTTACGAATACCTCTTTCTCTCTCTCTCGCTCTATAAATATATACACTTACACATATATACATTGGGTACTTATTCAGATAAGTTAAGTGCTTCATGAAGATTAGAAAAATAGCTAAATTTAAATGACTATTGTTGTTCCCGACCTAACTTATCTATAAAGCGAGCGCTAGCAAAGTTGAGTCAAAAAAATGTACTTGGATTATAGTATACTAAGTAAATATATATATAAATTAATTTTAATCGTCAATGATTGCGACGCCATATCTTAAAGATGACAAGGCCCCCAAGTCTTGCACAATTATTCCAGGTAATCAATAGGTCTATAGTCCCCCCTAATTAAAATACACGATATGGCGCCATATTGTTGACATATTGGCTTTCAATTTGATTGCGAAACGCCTCAATCATTACAAGATTCGAAACTACCTATTAAGGTATATATGATATATAGTTGGTGGTATAAATATATATATATGGTATATATATATATTACATATACATGTAATACATATGTATATATATATATGGTACATGTAATACAGAGATTTAGTTTCGACAAATACTTCAGCTGTACTTCACAGGTTTACAACTTCTGACCAACTCAAGAGGTTTGCAACCTTGTAAAAATAGTTTGACATTTTCATTTGAAAAGCACTCTGATAATTGCGTTCTTTATTACACTGAGGGGTAAACACTCTAAACAAGAGTGTTTGCTTGAAATTTGGTAGTGCTCTTACAGAAATAGAATATACTACTGATCGAAACAGGAGCGGATCAACTTAACAGAGCGCAATGTATGAGGCCTAATTTTGCTTTAAAATGTATATACATTTTATTTATGTTATTGAATATATATATTATATTATTATATACCCTTTCTTTTTGAACTCCGCTCCTGTGATACTTCGCACTAACACGTAACATAATACTATAGCAAGGTCAGTTATTTATATGTATTAGCTGGGTAAAAGTGCTAAAAATAATGAAAAACTTTATTAGTGGCTGTCAGTTATGTGAACCAAATGTTTAAATACAATCCAAAAAGGAAAACTTAAACTTTTTACACAGTTTCTACAATAATAACTGTTTAAATATAGGTTAATAACTTTATGTTAGTTAAGCTATTCACTGTCTTAATTATAACCTATTTGAAAATAATTGCATACCTTTAATAGAATTTAGATCATAATACTGTTGTTATCGATTAATTACTATATCTGCCAAATCTTCTACACGTGCGCACGTATATATGATTATTATATGGCTTTCAGTCACATGATATATTACGTACATACATTTTAAAGGGGTTACAATGTGAGGTAATTCTTTACTTTCAAGTACGTTGCCTTTATAAAGAACTTTTATTGCGTTATTTTTGTTTTTATCTATTTGCCAGAAATGTCTAAATAAACGTGCTTCAGTCTCTCAAATCAAGCCGTAAATTTTTTAACAAATAACATACAAAATGCGCATTGACAAGCAAAATTTAAATATTTAAAAACCAGCTCGTACATTTTTGAATTGTTTGTAAGGTTGTAAAAACATGTAATCTATATATTTATAATATTTTATTTACCCAAATACAAATAGAATAAATTTCGAAATTAACTTAGACAACAGATAAGATAGGGTGAATATTCATCAATAAACTGTACTTGGGGACTGAACTGAAAGTATACATCTAATCTAATCGAATCTCTCTCGAAGACCATGGACATATGATCGCACAATCGGTTAACTCTGAAGGTAACTTTTTCTTGACTTATGCATAATTTGTTTGAGTTTAATTTGAGTTTTGACAGTTTAAAGTGTGGGAGAAAAAGTAAACAAAATCTTGTAAATAAAAATACGAATAAGGCTTATCTAAAACAGGGGGAAATTATAGGAATGGCGCAAACGTTTTTAAAGATCGATCGGCTTTACAATAGCTATAAAAATAATAATAAATCTTTTCATGATTAAAACACTTGGTCAACCGGGTCAGGAAGATTACAGAAATCAAGTAAACAACAAGGATAGGTTGTTGTAAGTTAATTTGATAAGAAACTAGGTAAAGGTGTAAAAGGGTCGCAACTTACCCGCAGTAGCCAGGTAAGCACACTCTCCCGATAGGGCACAAATGTGCCGGGCGTGGCGGCGCCCTGCGCCTTGCGCGAATCCGCCAGCGCCGCAATCACCTTGCCCAGCGTCAGCAGGCTCTTGTTGATGCTCACGCCCTCGCGTATTCGTTCGCCATTTGAGCCGGAGACGCTGATGCGTTCGCTGCCCGCCAGATCCACCAAACTTATCTTGCTGCGGCGCGTTTGGCGCAGCGAAGCTATCGTGCCAGAGTCCGTGTCCGAGGATATGCCATCATCGCTGCTCAGATCGGTGAGGTTCAGCACGATATTGAATATGGAATGGGAACGCGAACTCTTGTCATTCATTGCCGTCGAGGCGGTGGCTCGCTGCGAGTTGCCAACAGCCAGCCAGTTGCGCAGCGCCGAATAGGAGTCCACCGAATGTGCGCTGAGATCTACCACATACGGACCGAAAATGGGATGTTCGCGCACCTTGAGCGCCTGCCGCTGCACGGGCGTGTCCGGTGTGGCAGCCATGGCCTGCTGCACGCTCAGCAGATCGTGTATTTTCTCATTGTAGATCTCAAAGTAGCTGACCTCCACCTCCACCTAAGAAAAGTTCAAATATTTAAATAAAGCGTTGAAACGGGTTTTATACATATAAAAATATAGAAACAACCAGTAGCTGCTGCTGCTTGACCGCATCGATGCGCCGGAAGAGCTCGTGACAGAAACGTGGTATGATGCCCGCCTCCACATGGGGCGCATTCCCGTCCAGTGCTGCATCGTCCAACGCCTCAATGCCCATCATGCTGTACGATTTGCCCGAGCCTGTCTGTCCGTAAGCAAACAGGCATGCGTTGTAGCCTTCGAAGGCGGTGTCGATCAGCGGCTGGGCGGTGCCCGCAAAAACCGCCGCCTGATCTGCATAGTTCTTGCGCTCCGGATCGCACGAATAGTACACTTGATCGTAGCTAAAGAAGTGCGACACTCCGGCCGTCGCATCCGCACTGCTGCCCGCCTGCACGCTCAGCTCATTGTTGCCATGGACTTGGACCACGTTGGTGACGTTGGCCCGCTGGCATTCGAGCGCATTCAGCGGCCGGACGCGTACCGCAACAATCATGTTGCTCTCCTGGGCGATGCTGTGAAACGACTCCGTCATAGCATCGCGATCCCTTAACTTGCTTTTGTTGTTGATGGGCGTCTGTTGATGTTGTTGTTGTTGTTGCCGCAGCGGCGTCGTTTTGGCCACATTGCGATAGAGCGAGGAGGGAGTGTAGCAGGCATTCAGTGCAGTTGGCTTTGGCTGTGGCGTGGGCGTGGCAATACCGCTGCTGAAGGCGGTATTAAGCAGCTGCTCCGCTGGTTTCTCCGAGCTTCGTTTGGGCGTGCGACTGAGCAGCTTGCGGCGCAGTCCAACGGCGACGGTGGCAGGCGTTTTGGCTGCACTGCCAGTTGCACCAAAACTGCCACGTGCACGTGCCTGGTATTGGTGGATGCGCTGTTGCACGGGCGTGCTTTTGTTACTCATATTTACACAGGCTTTCTTAAAATGTTGTTACGATTCGAAATAAGCGCGCGTCGCGTCGTTTGTTGTCAAATATTTTTCATGCTAGTGATGTGCACGTTACTATATCATGAACAGGGTTGCCTGTGCGCCAGCAACATGCATGACGTGTGGCAGCGCCATTTTATGTGTTGTTTAAGTGTCAGTGTTTACAGTTTAATTAGCATTAATTTATGCATTTTGAAAAATTTTGATGTTGTTTATGCAAGAAATTATTTTTTTATTTTGAATTTATTAGTGTTGGCATACCTATATAAACTCAGCCACGATGTTATCGATGCCAATGCAAAATCGATACTTTTCCTCGTCTTTGTTGTTGTTTTGCATTGCAGCTCAGCAAATTAGCCGACGTAGACAAAATAATCTACAGCTTAATTAAAAATTTAACAAAATTGCAACAAAATATACTCAACATATACTTAGCAAAAGTCAAGTGTGGTAAGTGTATTAACAAACAGTCGTGCGCTACACTAACAATTGCCTTGTTCTACTCCCATGGACACACATACACTCACACACGGCCAGTTTGCCATATAAATAAGCGCGTCTTATGAGCAGGTTTTGCATTTAAGACAAAACAGTGCTCGAGCACGTGCAACGTAATAATCCACCAGTCAGCTAAACGAGCCTGCCTCCTGATTTAAAAAAAAAAGTGCCGTAGATAGAGCAGAGAGAGAGGGAGGAATATTTAAGGCAGCATGTCTCAACAACCTGTTGCATTTCTGACGCGCCGCGAAACGTTTAGCGCCTGCCATCGGCTGCATAGGTATGCAAATTGAATTAAATCGATTAATTCAATAACAATACGTCGACACAATTGTTTTAATTTAATTGCTTGACTTCTATTGCGGCACAGTGGTGCTGGTGTTGCTGTTGACTAATTCAATTTTCTTTCAACTTTGCAGTCCTCAGCTGAGCGATGCTGAAAATTTGGAAATCTTTGGAAAATGCAACAATTTCAATGGGCACGGTCACAACTATACGGGTATGCGACATATATATATCACAAAATTTACTTTAATTAAATGCATGATTAGGTGCGTTTTAACAGCCGTTTCATATTGATCAGGCATAGACCGCAATCGACCATAAGAAATTTGAGACGAAGCTGTGTTCAGGCCATAATCAGACCTTGGCCGACAAGCTCGCTTATCAACTCCCATGTTCAAGTTCATTCATTCATAAAATGCACAGATAAAATTCAATGTATTGCTGGAAAAAAAACAAGGCATAGCTGATAAAGAATAATGGTCTAATATAATTGCATAGAAACATAATGAAAGATGTTCAAATAGAACTAGTTTCTATATACATTCAACTGGGAATGTCATATAAATGTCATCTAAAACATGACTGTAAGCTCAACAAAAAAAGATTTGTCTTTGGTTTGATTTACGGTTCAAACTGTTCGAACCAACTTACGCTTCGTGTGCCTTACGAAATTAAAAATAAAAAAACAACCATATGTGCTTTACCTTGTATTTATTATTTATATTTATAAGCGTTTACCTTTAAATAATATTCCCAAATTTTAAATTTCCAGTGGAACTAACTGTGCGCGGCCCCATCGATCAACGCACTGGGATGGTGCTAAATATAACAGAATTAAAAGATGCCATCGAAACGGTCATCATGAAGCGCTTGGATCACAAAAATCTGGACAAGGATGTGGAATACTTTGCCAAGATTGTAAATATATATAAAAAACATTGTTTATTATATTGTTTATTCTACTCAACTTAACTTGCAGCCGAGCACAACCGAGAATCTGGCTGTTTACATTTGGGATAATATACGCACACATCTCAAGAAACCGGAGCTGCTGTATGAAGTGAAAATCTTCGAGACGCCAAAGAACATAATTACTTATCGTGGGCCATATCAATTGAATGGGCTATATAATTCATTGAATAAGCGCGCTGCACGCGATTCATGCACCAATATCTCATCCGATTCGGATTAATTTATGAGGATAATTTACTTACGAATTTGTTTTGTATTTTGGACCAATGCTCAGTACAGCGCACCCCGACATTATACCCACTTACTGTGAAGTTGCACATAAAGAACGCATTTAGTTAATATCAAAGCGAGTTATACGACTTACAAAGTATATAAAATTCTATGTATATATATGTTATATAAATAGAATTTTATGCAAATGAAATTTATGAGATTTACGTGGAATAAATATGGTAAAAGCAAGTTTGTTTTCTCTTTATTTTATATTTTTATTGTGTAAAAATGTTGCAATATTAACAAGTTGTCTGTTTATTAACTCAGTACATTGTCATATTTTGCTTATTCAGTACATTGTCATATTTTGTAATACATATTATATATTATTTTTGTTGCCCTTAAGTAAAATATATGTAGCAGCTAAAAAGCTTGATTTTGCTATTGAAAACATTTTTGTTCTTTCTCGCCTTTCTTGTTTCATCAGGTAAGCTAATTAGTTGCTCATGTTTGTATATTTAATTCATAAGTAGTATATGAATTTATGCTTTTTAGATATATAATTAAGATTGCTTAGGCATTAGTTGTAACACTAATTTATATCACATTGTCTATGCTAAACATAAACACTTCATACAATTAACTAGATCAATTTAATAGAATAAAAAAAGGGGAGAAGTGCTTTTGAGATATTGCTAAGCTCTTGTGTATTAAATTATACAACGAATATATTGGATTTTAATTATAATAAAGTTGGATTTGATGTACTTAAATAACGATATTGCGATAGCTTCTATATTAGCTCCAGCTGTCAGACAACAACATTTTTATTTCTGAATTAAACAACATTTTTTATAAGCAATATCTCAGAAGCAACTTGACGTTTTAGAACTTATACAGAACTACATTTCTTTTGTGCATTTCTTTAGGTAAAATCTCACAAATTTTATTTATTTTCGTAAGATCTCATGTTTTGTATGAAGCATTTTGAAAGAATCGAAGTAGTAGTGAACAATTTTTAACGCAGAAACTTTATTCCGTAGTCGCAATCCTGCAAATATAGGCTGCAGTAGATGTGCCAATCTTTTGAATCTGTGGGATCAGTAATTGTAGGGATTTAAGAGAAGAATCTAATAGAAATTTTAGCCATTGAGCCAAACTACGTGGATTAGTAGAAGTGATTAAGTGAGTAGTATTTAGTAGTCTTATGCAGGCGATTAGTTGAGGCTAGCCAAGAAACAATGGTCCGTCATGTAGGAAGAGTTTACTTTACTGGACTCTCGAACAATGCAATTAAGTTTATTACATGCTTAAGGCAGTTTAGGCATTCAGGTACCCGAAAATTTATAAGGAGCAACAACAACATAATTAAGAATTTAGGAACGTATTCATATATATATAACTATATATATATATATATATATTTTTTTTTTTTTGGAAGTCATGAGTCAGTTTGTAGTATTGACGTATCACAGTCTTGGGCAAAAACCAGTTTTGTTGGAGAGTGTTGCAATTGCATTGTTGACTGTGCCCAAAATCCAAGTATTAACAAGCAGTTAGTGTAATCGACTAATATTTGTTTTTTCTTGGGGATATGTGTGTGTTTTCACTAGGCGCAGTACTATATATGTATATATACTACAACTAAGTTCTATGCACTATATACTAAGCAATACAGATCAATATACAATATATATTTCATACAACAAACAAATCTTAGGCTTAATACTGTTTACAGACTTAACCTCCAAACCCCAAAACTAACATAATTTAGCTACAATTTGGCTAATAAAATTGGACAACTAGTTTAAATTATGAATATAAAAAAATGTAGCGCTCTAAAGTCTAAAATACATAGTTACCAGCTAGCAAAAGCGTTTTACATATTAATTGGTTATTTTTGGTTTAGTTTCTCTTTTGGGTTTTTTTTTGTTGTTGTTTGTTTGTTGTTACTTTTTGGTCTGTCATGGCATTTGTTGCATTTATTGTTGCAGTTACAGTTGCAGTAGTTGTATTCAAAATTATATGGAGTTGCGCAGGGTCTTACCTGGATTTCTTATTGATATGAACGGTATGCCAAACTCGAATTCATTCTTTGGCCAATATTTGAGCAAAGGCTGTCGCTGCGGCAGCTCCGATTCCACGTAGAAATACGCAAAGAGGACCAGCACCGTGTAAGCGGCTATAAATATAAAGATGTGCCAAAAGCCGTGCAAATATGGAAAATTGATCGAGGACCACGCCTCGCAGAACATCCGATCGTTGATCCAGCAGAAAACTGCTACGCCCCAAACCGTGGTCGCACGTAAGCCCAGACGATAAACGCGCTGATCACGAACTCTGCAGAAGAGAAATCAAGTTTATACGGTGTCTTTATACATTAGAGCGAATGTTTTCGACCAGGTTGTATATTTACAATTACTCTTGTCTTATTAAATAAACATTGTTTTTACATACACTGGAAAATGCTTAATTAAGGAATTAATTAAATGGAATTGTGCTATTTGTATGTCCATAATTGTATATTCCTTCTAGAAAAGCTTTATATCACTCGCCGCTCTCTGACAAACTCTCTTTTCCACTCTTTACGCTTTATTTAATTGTCGACTCAATGTGAAAATGGGTCAGATGAAACACTGATAAATTTAATTTCACTAAAGTCGCATCTAGACATCCTCGTACTCAGAATTCTGAATGGTCGCTTTAAAAAAATGCACAACTTTATAGATGCCATATATAGTTTGAATCACAAACTAAATTGTTAAGCCTTCCAAATTAACTTTAATCAATGAACGAAATCTTTATGACCAAACACCTCTCGGCTTGAGTGAGTTGATTGGGCAAACAATTTGAATCGTAATTGATTTTGTGTGCCTATTTATACCCTGAACCCATTGAAAATGGGTAAAACAGGGTGTAATGGTTTTGTGCAAATGTATGTAACAGGCAGAAAGAGGCATCTGCGACCCCATAAGAATATATATTCTTGATCAGGATCACTAGCCGAGTCGATTAAGCCATGTCCGTCTGTCTGTCTGTCTGTCTGTCTGTCTGTCTGTCTGTCTGTCCGTCTGTCTGTCTGTATGAACGCGTCGATTTCTGAGACTACAAAAGCTAGAAAGCTGATCTTGGACTCATTCGGTTCGTGTATACCATACGCAGAT
>SCDY01002639.1:0-10720 GCA_004143825.1 Drosophila micromelanica | reverse complement strand
GGGGTCGGAGATGCTTCCTTCTGCCTGTTACATACATTTGCACAAAACCATTATACCCTTTTTTACCCATTTTCAATGGGTTCAGGGTATAAAAACAATTAAAAAAAAAAACATATTCAAGAAGATTATACTTAACGTTCAAAATTGATATCAGCTTTCCAATTCAACATTTTATCATTCATATAATATATATCTGATTATTTTGATGCTGCAAACAATGATCAGGTATGTTGTAACTGTTGTATACATATATGTTTACAGAGCTATTATCATCAGTCAATGCTACAATCATGAGTGCTTGTCACGAAAAAATCTAATTTGAATTAAAGCTCAAGCATGCGCTTATAAAACCCAATCGCATAAGAGTCAAAGGCACAACTGTTTGTGTTTTATCCGTTGAACGTCTGTCGCCAGGACCGCACGCAACTATCACGGCACGAAAGTCTAACCTGCCACTATCCACTCGAGCTGTAGGCAATGAAAACCATCATTCACATTTAAATTAACATTTCCCGGCGACGATTATCCTAATTGGGTACGGGCCAAGCCGAGCAGAGCCGCCCGATTTACATGACTTGGTTACCAAAAAAAAACAAAAAACGCTGGTAAATTTGAATTAGGTGCTTCACATTTGTTAAAACATTCGTGTAGCTAACATTTTTTAGAGCCCACGCGAATATCTGGAAAATTAATTTGGTCCCCAGTAAAATAAACGAAGGCATAGCAATGTAATGGAGATTAATCAAATTAGCATAATATATATTAAAGCAATACATTACGAGCGCTATAGCTATAATTTGTTAACCGAGGTTATTTAACTCTTAAAATGCAATAGTAACAGAGAGGAAGTTTCAAAATGCCAAAAGTTCAAAAAACCAAATAACATAACATTACAGAATATTATTAGAATATATACCAGCATGAACTACAACTAAGTAATATAAGTAATATAACCAACCGATGTTGATGCTTTTCAGCGAATACCCCGCCAAGTTTATACCTTAAATGTCTTGTCTAGGTCCAATCTGATTTTGACTCTTTTACCAACCATCCGTTAATGGCAGCAAATCAATCACAGAATGCGGTGAACTGAAGCATTCGTCCCCGAAGGTGACAAAAACGCTAACACATGGACATGACACGCATATTTAATATGCCAATGACCCTCCTACTGAAACATGGCTTCTTAGTCCTTGTCAATGTTATACCCTATGTCCAAGTTTCAGCTGTGTGTGTAAAGCAACAGTAACATATCTGAGCTGTATACAGGGTACCTGCTAGTGGGTCACTTTAATCCAAGGCACACTTGTTTAGTTTCAGCTTGAGAAGGGGTCACGTCTGAAAGTTTGTTATGATTTTGCGTTGGTCGTTTTCTGATTTTGTTGGAATATTTACACTAGGAATTGAATTGATATGCGAATATGTGCCACATTATTTAGGATAGCATTGGTTCTTTTTCCATGTTTGCATTCACACAGTTGTTTAATAAAAGGAACCACCACAACTTGATCCATTTATATGGATGACAACTTTCCAGTCATAAATATATTGAACCCATTTTACAGCCTAATTAGCCGACTTTCAGCTATACATATGAAATCATTGATACTAAATATACAAGTGCTAATTACGCAAATAACTCAACTGTGGCCAAATAAAATATAGAGATAGACCAAAAGTAGTTAAACATTTACACACCATTTAAATCAAAACTTATGCCCAGGCCGAGCTTTTTACTCTGCCCCCCCCTTTGAGAGTGCTGCTCTTGGCAGCTTGTTTGTATAACCCTGTAAGCCAAGTTGGTATCATTGTGTTTTAATGGCTGACTCCACGCTTCGAACAAACTTTTTAATTACAGACTTCAATTACAATTAATGAGCAAGAGCAAAAAAAAACCAAACAAAACGTCCATCATCATAGGGTCGGTCAAAGAGGACACGACAAATAAAAATTAAAATAAAAACTATACAAAAGCATTTTTGCTATTAGATCGT
The DNA here is from genome assembly GCA_004143825.1 of Drosophila micromelanica. Classification (NCBI taxonomy): domain Eukaryota; kingdom Metazoa; phylum Arthropoda; class Insecta; order Diptera; family Drosophilidae; genus Drosophila; species Drosophila micromelanica. The sequence goes on along the minus strand of SCDY01002639.1, from coordinate 8,726 downwards.
ATAGTTTGCATAATTATCTGGGCAAAAGTTAGCCAGCAATAAAACATTTCTCATACCTTTGTTAATGTAAATTCAAAATCACGACTCATCTTTATGCATGATTTCAATAGTTATTCCGTGGAAAATAAAGCAGACTGTACCCATTTACAATGGGTATACAAATAACAAGCCGTTTATTTATAAATCGAACTTCTATAGCATACATCTACCATATACCTATTTCTGACTTCGAATATAAAAAGTCTGATAAGCGACACTGATTGGTGCGAAATATATCCAATTTCGTTTGTAAATCACTTTCTCAGCCGAGAATGATCAATGTTATAAAAAAAAAGAATATTAAAGTATCCCCCCGTGATATGTCTAAAAAAAAAAAAACAATGCCAAACACATCAAAGAGCACAATTTCAAACTGAGACTGCAAATACTACAAACGCGTCCACCGGCGCATCGTCAATAAAACCCGGCTGGTGCGACAACAACTTTGCATGTTATACTGACATTTGACTTTTGGGTTTCGTGTTTCGTGTCAGCTAATTGGGCTCTACAATCAGTTTCTCCAATATTTCTATTTGTTGTGGGAATGCATGCGGTCCCGGGTCCATCTCTCCGCTGTACATTGGGACAATAAAAACGAAATTGAAACACAGGCCATAAGTTCCAGGCCAATCAGTTTTTAAACTGCATATACATCCAAAAAAAAAAAATAAATAAAATAAACAAAACCAACTCCAAACCCGTAATGTTTAAAAAATTACTTTACATTTTTGCCAATAACAAAAAAATCCAATTGAACAAAAATCAGAGCTGCAAAAAATGTATTGCCAGATTTGTGCAGCGTTAATTGTTTTTAATGAACACAAATAGGACGTGACTTTAAAACATGAGGAATCCGTAATTAATCAATATGGGAAGTGTGGCAATCTTTTCACACCCAATCACAATCAGAAACGCTTAAAATGGATTGGCATTATATCTACAGATTCGCAAAGACTCGAGTTGCGCTGTTAATAATTGCCACGTTCAACTTGCAGTTGTTGCTGCCAGCGAGTTCAATAAATTGTTTTTGCTACTGCTGCTGCTGCTGTTGCTGCTGCCAATTGCCACTAGCCCAGCGACAATAACAACAATACCTTAAACAAATACTCGACCGGCAGTCGGATCAACTGCCTGCCAACACAATTGTTTGTGTGTGGGTGAACTGGCAAATGGACCAATGTGACGTATACATAATATTTAATTTCATTTGTACAACACAGCTGGGTGCTCACATGTTCAACAGCAAACCAGTGCGTGTATTTACTTTACCATTGGCACTGGCATAACAAAGGTAAAGTTGCAACGACGCCTACAAGCGTTTACGCAAAGGTTCAACACCGTTATTTATTTAATTGCATTCAATTTGCGGTTAATTGTTAAACAATAGCCAGCATTGAAAGCACTGCACACCCACTTCCTTTCACTGCCACACAATGCTCATATGGGGCACAGCGTGGGCGAAAGCTAATGGGAACCGGCAAAGGATGGGATCGAAAGGGCTACATAAGAGTCCTGTGGCCTGTGTGTTCGCCCAGCTGTTCAAGTGTGTTTGTTGAACAAACAAATACAAGTGCGGTTTTAATTGAACTCAAGTGGCATTCGCTCCACTCAATGCCTTGACGTTCACCTGATTTTTTACACACATGGGCTGTCTAGTATAAAAATGAAAAATATATTTAATCCAGTTTAAGCAACAATATTTTCACAGCTCATTCGAAAATGTATAATAAGCATTTATCCATACCGATTTCGACAATTAATAACAAATGTAATGCCGTAATAAATAACTTTTATATCAAGAAAAGCCTTCTCTATTTTTTAAAAAATGAGGTACAGGGAGCATGGAAAATAGTTAAAATCTATATCAGTTTTATTATTTATTTTATCTATATCAGTTTTTTATTTTATTATTTATTATTATTTGAGGAGGTCTCACAATAGAGAATTTTTAGAGGGACAACGCCCTATGGAGCTTCTTATGGAGATAAAAGAGGCTCCTGACCTCCAGCTAGAGTAAAAACTCTCTGCATAGGGTTGCAGAGCTGGTAAAGTGAAAATTGGCGGGGAGTTTGTATAAGTTCCAAAGAGTTCCGCTTGGCTTGGGAGACTCTCTAGTACCTCTGATTGCGTTTTAAAAGGTGGACTTGACCGCATAAGAGATATTAAATTCTTGTTGACATCACTACTACTCCTAATAGTGTGATGGCGTTGGCCTCACAGCCAATGACTAGCTGTTGTCTCGTCCTTCGGTAGAATTCGACGAGCCGCTGATCCTCCGTCCGTGGTGCGTCATCGGTCCCAAAATTTGGACATATAAAGCTCTCGGACCCATAGGTCTCATATTCGAATCACCCCTAAATTTGTCAAAACTGAACCGATTTTCATGTTTGATGGCATTCTCGTCACGATTTTTCATTAACATTGATTCTACATTTAGAATTAATGCATTTTTGAAAAAAACATTTTTTTGTTTTTATTTTTTTGGGGAAAATGGCATGTACTCCCCACTTACTCATTTTACAAAATTTTTTTTTTCAAAATTTAAAATGGCGAGTTTTACATTTGTAATTAATTGTCACCCACAGAGAGTCAAATTTTTTTGTCAAAAATCATGCCGAAATCGAGAAAAATTTGGACATGTAAAGCTCTCCGACCCACAGGTCTCATATTTGAAACACCCATAAATTTGTCAAAACTGAACCGATTTTCATGTTTGATGGCATTCTGGTCATGATTTTTCATTTAGATCGATTATAAATTCAAAAACAATGCATTCTTGAAAATAAATTTTTTTGACTTTTTTTTGTTATGTCAAGAGTACATTCTAATAAATTTTCGAAAAAAAAATTTTCAAATTTTAAAATTGCGAGTTTGGTTTTTTAATCGATTTTTCTGGCCACAAATAGTATAAAAAACAAAATTTAACCTGATTCCAAGAAAGTCAAATTTTTTGTCAAAAATCATGCCAAAATTGAGAAAAAATTGGACATGTAAAGCTCTCCGACCCATAGGTCTCATATTTGAAACACTCATAAATTTGTAAAAACTGAACCGATTTTCATGTTTGATGGCATTCTGGTCATGATTTTTCATTTAAATCGATTATACATTCAAAATCAATGCATTTTTGAAAAAAAAATTTTTGACTTTTTTCGTGAATATTACGTATTCCCCCCTTATAAATTTTCGAAAAAAAATGTTCAAATTTTAAAATTGCGAGTTTGGTTTTTTAATCGATTTTTCTGGCCACAAATATTATAAAAAACAACATTTAACCTGATTCTGAGAGAGTCCAATTTTTTGTCTAAAATCATGCCAAAATTGAGAAAAAATTGGACATGTAAAGCTCTCCGACCCATAGGTCTCATATTTGAAACACCCATAAATTTGTCAAAACTGAACCGATTTTCATGTTTGATGGCATTCTGGTCATGATTTTTCATTTAGATCGATTAAACATTCAAAATCAATGCATTTTTGAAAAACAAATTTTTTTGACTTTTTTTGTAAATATCATGTACTCTTTGTAAATATCATGTACTCCCGCCTTATGAATTTTCGAAAAAAAAAATTTTCAAATTTTAAAATTGCGAGTTTGGTTTTTTAATCGATTTTTCTGACCACAAATATTATAAAAAACAACATTTAACCTGATTCTTAGAGAGTCAAATTTTTTGTCAAAAATCATGCCATAATTGAGAAAAAATTGGACATGTAAAGCTCTCCGACCCATAGGTCTAATATTCGAATCACCCATAAATTTGTCAAAACTGAACCGATTTTCATGTTTGATGGCATTCTGGTCACGATTTTTCATTAACATTGATTCTACATTTAAAATTAATGCATTTGAAAAACATTTTTTTTGATTTTTTGGAAAATAATACAGGGATGAAAAATAATATAATGACCATACATTGTGTGCGTGTATGTGTGTGTGTGTGTGTGTGAATTTGTGTATGCTTTTCTGAATGCAAGTAGGTTAAAATGTTTGTAAAGGCAGATTGTCGGGTTCAGAATATTTCCTCCTTACTAGAGCTTTCTTACTCGTTTAAGTTATTTTTGTAGTCTTCTTACTTGTTTAAGCTATTTTGTACTGGGAATGAGTATTACACAGTCGGTTACACCCACAGTCAGGCTCTTGTTTTCTTCATCTAAACGATTGATGCGCATTGTTTGTGGCGCTTTAAGGGAAGCCCTGTTCGGGCCAGTACATTCAAAGTTTTCTAAAGTACTTTTCTTCGCATAGTGCTGGCTTCTAAGCTGCTTTTAAGATTCTCACACCACGGAGAGCAACAACAATTGAGCTTATTTCCGGCGGAAGTATCAGTGTTTGGCAATTTCCGGTCTGTTTTTGCTACAGCATCGGTTTCCCTATTCACAGCATTTCAGCAAGGCAATAAATGTTAATAGACATTACGCACATGCCTTCGGGAACTGGTCAGCAATTTACTGCAAATAAAATCTGAGCCTCTGTGATCAATTACTCGTTTCGAACTAAAATAAATGCTGGGCTTATCCTCCTTTTTTGGACGCCCAAACTTTAGAAAACAATCATCATTAATCTTGAAGTGCAAATGCGTCGCAAATTAATTCTGACGGCAGTTGGATATGATTTACGTCTATTAAATCAAATAGCTGCACTGCAGCTACAGCTCAGAAAACATTTTGCATCATTTCCAGAGACAGCCATCTTAATGCAAATTTATGTTGTCTTATTGATAACGTCATAAATGCGGTGTCTAAAAGATTGTAAAAGATTGGCTTGGCTTTGCCAGCCAAGTATTAAAAATAAATATTAATGTCTGTATTTAACATGTGACAAAATCGGAATCACTACTGATAGCAATATTTTTATTCATGCAGCAACATTTTAAGGTATATTGCGAAACATGTCTTAAAGCCCAATTCCACTTTCAACACTTCTCACAGATATTGTAAATGTTCGATATGTAAACAATGTTGTCTGTGTGTTTTCCAATAAAAAAAAACAACATAGTACTCTAATTAAATTTGTAAAAAATGTTGCGTTTATTTTGCTTTGATTTATAAATTTTTTACTCTGAACCCATTAAAAACGGGTAAAAAAGGGTATAATGGTTTTGTGCCAATGTTTGTAACAGGCACAAGGAAGCATCTCCGACCCCATAAAGTATATATATTCTTAATCAGCATCGCTAACTCTTTTCGTTTTCTTAATATCGATATTTTTCGCTTTTTTGACTCGGTTTTTTAAACATAGCTCCCAAACCATAAGAGCTAGAGCCATCAAAACCGCAGTTTAAATACTACAAAGTTGCAGATAGGTTTGTACAAACATTTAGGAATCTCCTTTCCATTGTGGAGGCAAAGCTGCAGCACAAGCCATTTCTGTGTTATTTTGTCTAGCGATTTTCTTGAAATTTTTTTGAATTTTATAAAACTTAATTTAATCACAAAAATATTAATCGACTGAGTGGTCCAGCTGTTACGAGTCGTGCAGCTTAAGTTGGAGGGTCCGGATTCGAATCCCGCGTGGGCAAGTGTGCAACTTATATTTTCTTTTTTTTAATTATCAACAATTATTATTATTTATAATTTTTATAACAAAACCGGAATTTTGTTAGCGTTTCGTTGAAATTTTGTTTAAAATGGTTATTTTATATCATAAGTGAATTTAAATTGGAGTGTGGTGCAGTCGATAAGAATTGTGCAGCTGAAGCTGTGGGTCCCAGGTTCGATTGTGTGTGTTGTGTTTCATTTTTCTTTGGTAATTGCCAATTAAATTTTATTTTAATTTTTAATGTATAATGTATAACAAAAAGATTAGTTTTTAGCACTTGATTGGGCAACACCCTACACTCTAGTATGTTTAACTACTTATCTCTTTATAAAATTCTGTAATGCCAAGAGATGGTAGTACTGATAGAGATTTTAAACGAATCATTTCTAATTCAATTCTGCTTGTGACAAATTTTCTATTTTATAAAAACAGGGTATTGTTGAATAGTCAGTCAGCAAGCCGCTGAACGTTTGTTTTTGTCTGGCGTGCGAGTAAAGGTTATTAGGTTATCCTTGCGTCTCAGCTCATTGATAACAATTGGTTTGTTTCAAGTTCCCGAGTCCGGCAAGCTCATTTCCAAGTTGAGGTCTCCAAGTGTAAACATTTCAAAAATGAAACTTTTGCTGCCTTTACTGGTGCTTTGTGCTAGCCTCCACCTCAGCGCCGTGAACGGCACACTGGCACAACGGGCTAGAGAGCTACTGCATTGGGATCGAAAAGTATCGACCACAACAGAGCCAACAATCAAACAGTACTTTATAAACAACAACTTGCCGCACGTGGATGCGGAATGCACTGCACATTATGCATGCAGTAAGAAGCTTACCAATTTGGCCGCTCCTCGACCGTGTGTCAAATACTGCCTAAAACGTACAGAATGCCCCAATAACGAGATTATTCGCGCTAAACCTAATCAGTGTGTAGAGCTGGACGAGAGCGTAGTCTTGGCTGAATATGAATCGACAACGAGATCATCGCCAGTGCAGGGAGCAACTACCGAAAAAATTATGGAGGTTGCGATGATTGATTTTCCCTGTCAACCTGGCTACCTGCCTGACAGTCGAGGGCGCTGCCGTGAAATCTGGTGATCCATCCAGCAAAATATACTACCCAAACATTTAAACTCTCCACATGTGTTAATAATCAAGCTTATAAACGAACGTGTCTTTAACTATTTTGTCTATTTTTCACTTACGTATACAACTAGAAACAAGTCATAAAAAAAAGAAATTTGCACGAATGTACTGTGATGTTCTGAGCCATGTTAAGCCGTTTAAATTTTGCAATAAACCAACATTTCTTTGGTCAAACCTAACGACTTTAATAAAGGCCATGGCGTGCCTGGGTAAGTAAGTGGGCAATATAAAGTACAAGTATTAAAATTAACAAATGACAAGGCGTAGACAAACAAAAAAAAAAAAAGAAAAAAAATTACCAGACGGATACTGGGACCCATCACGTGTCTGGGGCACATTTCGACATACGACGCGCACCCAGCCCAATAATGGCTGGTAGAATTTTATGTGTCTTCGTCATGTTAATTATTTTGCTTTGACGAGTTTATTCTCGTATTTGTTATATTTAGTGTGGCTTTTGGGGCTTTGTTGTAAGCCATAATTTGCGCGCTTATAACTCACATTTTTAACAGGCCAACCAAACGCAACTAACTTTATTAATTGACTGTGCGGGCACAAAGTTTGACTTCATTTGAGCTCATTCTTTTTGTTTTCTTGATTTCCGCTTCCGACGCCAGCAACAACGAAGTGAACGACGAGGCAACGTCAACCAGAGTTTACTTTTGCTTATGTTTATGGTAATCAGCTCAAACCAAATTCCGACCACGCCCCAACAACCCTGACCAGAGCCCACCTGTGTCTGGACCTGGCGTGGCATTTGGAAATTAAACCGCACTCGGCCCTTAAAATTTTATAACTTAATTTTTGTTGCACAGTTGTATTTTTTTTTTGTGTTTTTCTCGTTGCTTTGGCATTTTTGTGAGCTTTTTGATCTGATTTTTGCCTCTTGCTATTTTTTGGTACTCTTTCTTGTTGTTTTTAGTTTGTTGTGATTTTTGTGGTATTTCTGTTATGCGTTGGGTGTCTCTTCTACAGTGGTAATATACTGTGGGCTAACTTTAGATGGTGGTATCACCTGACCTCTATTCCGTGGGAATTTCGCATGTAAATTACAATAATAAAGTGCTGAAATTTATTTTATACAGGAAAATACTTTTGCTGCGCTGATAAGCTTGATCTATAGCTACAAGAATTAAAATGAGCTGCGATAAGGGCACTGATTTTTGAAGGAATAAGTCCGCTGGCGTGCCAAGCACCCATTTGAAAGTGATTGAAAGGCAACATAACTCAATTGCTTAGCGGTAATTGCAAATTTTAAAAGGTTCTTTGTTTGGTTTTATTCGTTTTACAAGCCAAATAAAAGATATGTGTTAGTAAATAAATTAAATGAGCTGACTTCTCGAAGTAATAACGCGACTTAATGCGTTTTAAATATGCTTTTCATATCAACGAGAAATTCTCAGTACAGCGTGTTGTCGAAGCCCAGCATAGGTCCTGCAGTGTATATTCAAATTTCCATAGTAATAAAAATAATGCAAAGGGAGCGCAGCAACAGCAAAGCGGGCAACGACAACGGAACAAAACCAAAGAATTTTCATTAAAATTCTCATTTAGTTGCGCAATTATTTCAGTGCAGCAATTTTAATAACACTAATTTACCTTCAGTTTTTAACTTGCTCCTTTTATAGTGCAAACGACGACACAAATGGCAAAAAAAATACAAAAAAAACGAAAGGACTAGAAAACAATGTACAGTTAAAATAGACGCTGGCAACAGAGATTTAAACTGAATCACAAAAATATCATGCAGTGATGAATTCTTCGTTGCTCTCCATTCATTCCCCGCTTTATGGACATAGACATCCAATGTGTGCTTTCAGCTTGACGCAGATGAAGCCCAGCCAGTCAAAAGTGTCGGTTATCATGCAAGCTACAACAACAATGACAGCCAAATCAACAACACAGATGCACTTTTTTTATACCCTGAACCCATTGAAAATGGGTGAAACAGGGTATTATGGTTTTGTTGAAATGTATGTAACAGGTAGAAGGAGGCATCTCCGACCCCA
>SCDY01002638.1:0-10731 GCA_004143825.1 Drosophila micromelanica | reverse complement strand
CCAAAAATTTTATTTTTAGAATGAAATGTAGAATTAATATAGACAACGAACCATGAACAAAAAGACAAACCTTATGAAAATCGGTTGAGTTTTGGCAAAGTTACGACTGGGGACAGTTGAGACCTATCCTTATAATGGATTGCATTCTTTTCATGATTTATTATATGAATTGATTACTGATTACATTTAAAATATATGCTTTACTGAAAATGAATTTTTGTTATTTTTTATGTAATTGTTTAGTTGCACAAATGCTCGGTTACTTAGACCACTCATATATGGGCGAATAATATATGGACTGAATAATTGATACTAACATTATGTGAAACTAAAAATGCTCAAAATGTTTATTTAGGTTTATTTAGGGCCTTTTTAAACTTTTTCTTGTTATCGAATTTTGAAGCAAGTTTTTGCCAACTTTCCACTCATTATGAATGCCAATGGCTTTGACAGTTTTTGCCAGCAATGTCAGCGGAGTTCATCGGTGTATCTCTCAATGGCCGCCGAATAGCCAAAGCGTTTTCTATCTAATCACAATAATGGCAAGCAGGAAGGCAGGCAGTCAGGCGGGCGAAATCAAAATCTAAAATCCAAAGTTTGTTTGGGACCTGCCTTATGTGATATCAATAAGGTATTAAGCTGCCAGCGTGTAGAGCCCATTAACAGATCGGGCATGGATGATGGCAGTGACTGCGGATTTGCCAGCTACATATGTCAACACAGTGAACTTGAAGACTCGGTAGTCCGTAGCCAGCTACCAGCTACCAGTTGCCAGTTGGCAAGTTGGCTAAAAGCGTTTTGTATTCTAATTAGATTGTCAACGGCACGACAACAACCTCATTTTGCTCAAAATGCCTGAGCACACACAGAGATTTGCATTAGCGCCAACCATGAGGCAACTTCGCTTGGCTCCGCTCGACTTGGTTTGGTAGACAAAAATCTGCATAAACTTTGCAGTCGCTGCTGCTGCTGCTGATGTTGGGGGCAGGTTTGAAGTTCATTAACATGCACAGGTTAATTACCGTTGTTGTTGTTGTTGTCGTTTTTTTTGGTACCACTGCTGCGGCAAGGAAATGAGCCATTAGAAAAAAAGAGGCTCAGAGCGCCGCGGTAGCCAAAGCGACGATAAAATGGCTAAAAGCACACATAAAAAAAGACACATGTAAAGTGTCCGTCTGTGAGTGAGTGTGTCTGTGTGAGTGTGTGTGTGTGTGGGGGGGACTGTGACAAATGCCCATGGAGTTGAGCGTGCTTTTTGTTTGCCTGCTACATGCAAAATGTTGCACTGATAAGCGAGCAACGGTGGCAAAGCCAATGCCACTAAAGTCATCCCGTTTGCTGCAGCGGTAAATGAGCTGGCAACAGGCAGGAGACACCATGAGGCACGATCATTAAAACAAAAGCGGCGACAATAGCCGCAGCCAACACTGACAAGCCATGACCAAACAGCCAACAGGCAAGAGCCAAGATCAGCTACCAGCTAACCCAGCCAACAGTTGCCGCCAGTTGCCAAATCGCCTCCACCTAGCTGCCTCCTGGTGTTGGATTGCCTTAAACGATCCGCGTGAATAACTAATTTCAATGGAAGCTGCTGGCTGCCTGCACACGCGCGCCTCTTAACATTTATCACCCACCATCGACCATGGCCAGGAGCCAACTCCAGTTGCCCAACAGGCTCCATAGGAAGCGGGCTTACCCCACTAAAGCAGCCTGCAGGCGGAGACAATGCAACAGTTTTTATGCTCCATGGGACAGCAAAGAAACTACAACAACAACACAGACACAAACAAAAAATGGCTACTAAGACTAAAAAGGAGTGCGTAGGACAGCCAACGCATGGACATTGGGTCTAATGAGCCGCATAAAACAAGCTGAAAGAAAAAACATTTCTTATGCTGCAAAGCAAGGCACAAAAAGATTATGAGGAAACAGAAACAACTGTAAAGAAATGGCAAGAAGTTAAAAATACAAGGTCTTAAAAGAATAAAGGGGCTTTTATTTCAGGTAATCATCATGTTAACTATTTGAAATATAACTAATATACGTATTAGTGTTGAATTTAAGCCGAGACAGGGCGAGCGAGTGAGTGAGAGCCACTTTATAACCTTTATATAAAACACCCACATCCCTGACGGTATTATAAATGGGCTTGCTAAATAATTAACATAAAATTCTGCATTTATTATTAACAGCTATTAATTTGTAAGGGACCCCAAACTGGAATTGAAATTCATGATAGGGCATTTATTTAACATCTTTAAAGTGAATTACGAATACTTTTTGGCATCTTCAAAGATGATGATAAAGATGACTTAAGGCAGATTTATATCGATCGAAATATCTTAAAAAAGATTTTAGAGTTAAGCCTGTTAAAATAACAGTTTTACTCTTGTATTCAAAAGCTGCTAAGGTGTTTTGAATATAATTAAGGGTCTTATTTAAAAAAAATATATATACATACATATAAATAAACAGAGTATAGTAGGGAATCTGTTCAAATGGTCTCCTTGTGTTATCATTGATCAAGTCTCTGTGCCGCTGCTTTAATGCTCGTCTAGACGACGTCACGTAGCAGCCCTTGAGGTGTATCGTGTAAAGTAAACTTGTTATAAGACTCAACTCTGAACTTATTGCATCGTTTGGTTTGTCTGTGCCCACACTCAGCTCTTGTACCAGGAACTCGCAACACGTGCAGGGAAAGAGAGACACACATCAAGCTAATTAAGCATACTTCAATAAAACAAAAAATAAAAAACCAACAAAAGCATCTTAGAAAACGTGGGCCAAATAGCACACACATGGAGTTGAAGTTGGTGCTGGAGCTGGAGCTGGAGCACCCACAGAGCGTGGCACGCGATAATCAATCAAAAGCCATTAAAGCCAAACGATTTTCAAAACTGAATTTTCAAAACAAAGCAGCCCCAAAGACAATGAATCAAAGTAGAAAGCATTTCATCAGAAGTACGCAGTAACGTGGCCCAAAGGAGTGGCAAAAAAAAGAAAAAACATCTACGCATACAGCATCAGTTGCTGTCAAGACAAGTTAAAGATCAAAATTGAGAAACTTACCAAGTAAATAAAAAAAAAAAGCAATCTAGTAAAATAGAAAAACAAGATCAATAGAGCACGAGCTTTTGGCTGGTTAAATGTGGATAGACAGACAGTTGCAGTTGCAGATGATTGACGGAATTAGAATAATCGTATGAAATCGTGCGGGTATCCCAAACATTATGATAACGTTTATTATTATTATTAAATGACCTAGTTATGGCTATTGGGCCTTCAAGTGAAAAGTGAAGGCGTTCCACATCGAGAAGAATGTCGCAACAGACTGCGAGACTGAAGTCTGTCGTCTGTCGACTGCCAATGTCGCTCAGACTTTGGCAAATGCAAATTTTTTATTTTAAACTGCATTTCGGCTTTGGTGCAACTTTCTAAATGAAATTCCGCATCGCATGCCGTCTCGCTTGCACGGCGCATACGCCTTCTCGCTCGCTGCATGTGTGCGCAAAATTAAAGAAATAATTTCAAGCGAAAATATACAAATTGATTGTCACCTGGCAGGCGAGCGAGCTAAACCTTTGAAGCGGCTGGACTAAATCAAAGCACCTTTCTCCATTTATCGGCCAGACACTTAGCCATGGCTAATACATATAAATTGAAGCATAGTGCCCCGGCACACGTGTCAACGACTCCCAATGCAACTGGCATTGGGCAACCGTTGTTGGGCTCAATTAGAGACGCGTCCGCAAATTGCTCAGCACTTTTATTGTCGCCAGTTGGCGTCTCTCGGGGATATATATTTTGTGGCGTGGCATTTTGTCGCGACGCCTTCAATGTCTCAGGCTACCTGTCCCTGTCCCTCGCCCAGGTCTTTCCCCGACCCATTCAGTCACTCAATTGTGATCGTCCGCGTAATTGTCTTTGACAAGCTACGCAGCTTGCAATTCGCCATTGCAACTTCAACTTCGACTTCAATTCCAATTGCAACTTCTTGTTGGCATTTTGTTTGACTTGGATTAAGTTTAAGTGCATGGCTTAAAATTCCCAGCATTGTTGACTAAACGTTCGTTCGTTGCGACCATCTTCAGTCCCCAACTTACCCATCACACTTAACCTTGCATTATCATGTTAACCAGTCCCAACTATGGCTGAGTAGTGTGTACCAAAAGCAATCAATGCAAACCCGACCAAAAGCCGGCTCAAATAAGGCTAACAATAATCAAAACAAATGTAATTACTTTGTTATCGAACTCAAATATTGTTAGCTTGAAATACTTTTTGGCTGATAATTTATAAATGAAAATATAATAGTTAAATTTATTGAGCAAGTTAGTTGTGGATGAGTTTAGTTTAGTCATGGTTTAAGCAAAAATATATTATTGAATAAATTAACATATATAATCATAAAAATACGGCTAATTTAATTAAATCAAATATATTTTGGAATATAAAATTTAATATAGTTTAAAGTTTTTCAGGATCTAAAGGGAAATAACTTACTTCAATTCGTTCATTTATTATTTACCATAAACACAAAAAAAAATAAATAAATAAATCTCACCATTGTTCGCGCCAGTTATAATAAAAGTTATTTGTGTTAAGAACATTGCATTAAAAATTAGTTTTAAAACTTTTCTTAGCTTAGGGAGCATATCAAATAAACGTTTATGCTATTTACAGCTCACTTCGGCCAAAGTCTATTTTTAGTGGTTAAATTATTATTATGTGCAACCAAAGCTATTTACATTTATAGTAGCCTTAGGTAGGGTAGGTAGCAAAAGGCTTAGTTAGGCGTAAGTCGGCAACTTTTACCCATTTGACAACAATTTCACTGGTGTTGCATGTCGATCATCGAGACACTTGCAAGGTGGACAAATGCCGAAGTTGGCCACTCCATCGTCATTGTCCGTCCTTACCTACCACATCCACATCCACCAGCCAAGCTGGCGTTTGCCAATTTGAGCATGCAAAAATGATTTTATTGTTGTCAGAAAGTCGATGCAGGCGCTGAGAAAACTCCTCGTCCGCAGTCAGTACGTCATGTCCATGTCCAAAAGGTGGCCCCAGGCGATCTCTTTTGCAGTTTTGTGCCAAATATTAGCACACAATTCGATTTTGCATGCCATGTAGTAAATTTTTACGAGTGCAAGTGGTGAGTTTTCCTTCATGACTCTCCATTTGGAGCCGGGCCAGCATCTCCTGGCCATGGCCATAGCCAGCTGCACTTTTCGCTTTCACCTGTTTGCCGCAGTTATGTAAAATCTACTGTCAAATTAATGGTGATTTATATGTGGGCCATAATGTGCGCTTTGTATATATGGTCAAATGCGCTGTGGCCTGAAGTTGTTTGAGTTTCTTAGCTATAGTTAACGTATGGCAACAACGGGATGCAGAGACTTAAACTGACAGTCCAGTTGCTTAACTGTAGATGAAAATTGCCTGTATATTTGTTTTACGAGTCAAGTCAAAATCCGTTAAGTGTTGTAGCAAAAAAATTTAAACCGAAACTTCTTTCAAAATGCAATTTTAAAATTTAACTTCCCGTTAAATAATTAAGGTAATATTATAAATACCTTAATGAAAAGAACAATATAAAAAAATTAGACCACAAACTATTTTAAAACTGAAGTTTGCACCATAAAGTAACAATAAAAAAAATACGAAATTAAATTAAATTTAGTATAATTAATATGAGGGGTTTTTTTTTAAGATTCTAAGGCTAATGTGATAAATTCCATTTCCCAGCCAACGATCCCACACACATTAATGCTTTGATGGGAAAATACTTTGACTTGAACACAGCTTTTGTTTTAGGGTAACCCTATTTTACCTCGGTCGCTCTCTCTTACTCTGCCTGGGCAAGACTTTCAGCTAAAAGCATTTCTCCATGAACACAACATGACGGGTAATTTGTTTTTAATTTTTTTTTGTTTTTCTTGATGTGGGCTTACATAGTGTCCAAAATGTTCAATTCAAAGTAAATTCACTTTCTCCTAAAAATTCACATTCCTAAAATTCCGCTGACATCTAGGCCTGGCCAAGAACGAAAAAGCCGCCTCACGGTCGAGCATAATGTCCTTTTCAACGGGAGTGTAGTAGGTATTGCAGCTGTTTATCTTATAATTTTGCAGCTTGTGTTGATTCATTAGAAAGGATGTCTCCGATTTCGGTACAAGCACCGTATTGATCCAATGCAGATTCTTGTTACGAAAATTATCCTTTGAGTGGTTTAAGGGTTTCCATATTAAACTATCAGAGCTTGAAGGCTTAATATACAAACATTGTTTGGAGCACGTATCGGACAGCTCGGTTTCACAATCACTTTTACTACTATTACTAGTATACAATTTTTTGTAGGTATCCTTCATTTTACTGATTCGTTCCACAGAGCGCATGACTTTTATAACACGTTCCCAGTTGTTGGACTCATCATCTGGCGTATTACTATATTCCGGAAAGCTTCCCGTTTTTAACATATTTTTCTTCCGATGACGCCTATGCTGATGATGGCGGTTTCCCTTTAATATGCTTTTCTCCTTGTCAGCACTTGAAGTTGTTTCATTCATGTTGGGGAAGCTATAGTCATGAAGTTCGCAGGTGTGGCCGCCAGGTGGCGTTTGAAACTCAAGTCCCTCGTTATCTAACATATCCTGAATCAGTTGCGCTGTTAATGGTATAAGACGTTGATTGCGTTTTTGTTCACTCGGTATCATAACACCTTAATTTTGGTATGTTATTAAATTTTTTTTTATTATATATATTTATTTTAAATTTAGATTAGAAACAAACCAAACAATTAGACAGCTATTCCAATGCCTACGTCAATTAATGTATTGGTAGACTTCTATGTTCTCTATTTCTTACAAATTGGTAGTAAAAGGAATAATGCAGCTATGCAGATTTATGTAAGAATACGTGAAATAAAGACATACGTTATATAAAATGCAATTAAAGATATCTTATAATTTTTCTTATTTATTTTATTTTCTTTTTATAATTTTTTTTTTAATATCAACTTATCTGTTTTCATTGAAAACACTCTCAATATACAATTCAGTTTTTTTAAAGAGTATTACAAAATACCAAAAAATTCATATCGTTTTGTAAAGTATGATTTTCTTTAAAACATTTCTATGCTGTCTGTCTCTAAGAGTCGGTTGTATTTTACTTGGCTACCAGTTCATTGTGTACGGTTTTGCCAGTGTACTTTTTGCGATTTTAAAATATGGAAACCTTTGTCTACGCAATTTATTAGTATGGTTTTTGCAATCCCAGTTAACTATAATTTCTGGAGTTTTGCTCCTGACAGTGGCTCATCATGTAAGCATATTAAAATCAGCGGCGGCACAAGATCTTAGCAAATATATTTTGACAGCCAGAATCTCTGAATTTTTTACTGCCCGTACAAATAGTTGTGAAGCTTTTGAGCCTGATAATTGAATTGTTCTTTTACCTGATGATGGCCAGCTCTGACATTAAAATTTCATACATGATCCCATACTCATTTTGCTCCGTCGCTTGTAAGTTAAAGTTAAAGTGTGATTTAAAAGTTATCTGATTGACTGATTGATTGATTAACACAGGTACAGTCTTTGCGGTGCTTGTGGTTTTCTCCTTCTATCAGGAGACGGAGGAATCGGCTTAGGCACAAATAAAATCGGAGTGATGCATTAGAGACCTGGTTTGGAGTCTCCGCCGCTTATCATGTCTAAAACGGTAGTTGGATTCAGACGACGTCAGTGGACTTAATCACAGCGTGTAGCATTTTGTGCCGTGATTAAACGCAAATTTATTAGGCAAATGTTGCGCAATTGGTCGCCAGCTTCAGCAACGGCGCATAAATCGTGCGGGGCCAATTGTCACCAGGCTCCAATTCAGCTACAGTTACAGCCACAGCAACAGTTACAGCTCCAGCTCCAACTCCAAACTCCAGCTTTAGGTTCGGCTTTTGGCAGCCGCTTTGGCTTTGGCTTAATTATCGCCGCACCGTTGCGCTACATGCGTGCTAATTGAGTGCGGCTAGTGACCAACTGACCAACTGAGCTGCTCAGTTGCTGAGCTGGCGACGCGGACATGGACTTGGACATGAACGTGGAACGCGGACGTGGACGTGGACGGGGACGCCACGTCCTGCTATGATAACAACAACGCGACGACAAACGCACGCTGTGCCAAAATGAAAATAATGTTGCAATCCTCGAATGCTCAGCGCTCAGTGCTCGGTGTGATCAGTGCCTGGTCACAGATCACTGATCGGGGGGCTTAATTAATTTCGTTGATTAATTGAAAGTGCGCCTTGACTTGCTCTTTTTCTTATGTTTTTGCTTTTATCTTATTCGGTTTATTCGCGCTGGCAGTGCAAAGTTGAAGGCGAATGTGAAAAATGTGCGCCACGGATATATATTTCGGGCTGTTTCGGTAGTATGTTGAGGGCGTTGCCATGGGTCCAACCCTTTGGGTCCATTACTCTTGACTGACCGATTCGATTATTGCAAAAGTTATGGCTGACCGCAGGGTAAGGGCAGTTTCAATAACAATTACAATTACAATTCCAAGACATTCAATAAATTCGCTTTTGGCATACGCTTTGCTTGCAGTTACCTAATTGGTTATATATGTATGTACATATAAGATGGTGTAGTTGGTAAACTGCAAATAAATCTTTCAGTTATATTTGAAAATGTAAAGATGTGATACATAAAATTTTATTTGATAAAGGAATGGTAAATTTAATTCTTACGATTATTATACTAAATAATTATGTAGCTATTTCTTAACTGAACCTCTTAACCTGTTCATTTATCATCAGCCCATGCCAATGAGACCAATAAATAAGGGGCATTTAATTTACTTTTGTTCCACTGGCTTGTGCCATGGGGCAAGTCTTTGATTAATTAGCCAAAGTTAAATTGCAACTCACGCGAGTTTATTTATTTGCCATAACGGTCTAAAAAAGTGCTTTACGTGACATTTGCAATCAGAGCAGAAGCCGGAAAGACAGGAGCCACGCACTGGCGGCGGCAAGTGAATGGGGCAAGTGGCAACAGGTAGCCCCCCAATGACAACGGCAACTTCGACTGCAACTTTAAGCCAATTCCAACTTGCAACAACATGCAACGTAGGTGGCACTTGGACACACTTTTGAAATGCGCGGCCGTTGGCCAATTGTGAAACTTGGCCAATTGACTAACTGGCCAAGTGTCAAACTTGCCAAATTGAAAACGAAGTTACGATGCGGCTGCCGATTTGTTTATGCACCCTGCACAAGCATTTCTGATTGCATACATTTATACCCTTACACTGGACATTCCAGTTTTGTCAAGCAGAACGCCCATTTTCAATATTTATAATCCGAAAATTAGTTTTATATAATGCAGAGTTTTTTTTGCTTACTTTATCGGGATATGGTAAGCTCACATTTGATCAATCTAATTGTTATGTTTGTAAGCGTATTTAATATTCGGGCCTACAAATATAGCTCTTTCTGCTTGAATATTTTTTATTTGTATTTTTTTTTTAATTTAATGAAATATTACGCGCACGTGTCAACAGAGCGATAAAATTTATTTACGCAGCACTGCAGGTCAAGTGAAAGCACATTTTGGCATCTCGGGAATTCGGACGCTGTGCAGACCTTCAAATTGAATTTACGCCGGCGCAGGGCCACGGTTTTCAGCGACAGCAGCAAGAGCTTCGTTTTCGGTTTTTGGGTATCAGTGCCGAAAAATTGAAATCGAAATCGAAATGTAAACCGGACTACCATAAAAATGGGCGTAGGGCAGCCGTTCTGACACGCGGCCATATTTTAAATGTCAACAGGCGGCGGGTACCCTTGCCCCCTGCACCACCCGGGAACTAACCGAATATCTCGGAACTCGGCAGCAGTCACAACAGCAACAGCAACAGCAACAAGAGCCAAGGATGCTACTCCACACCGTAGTCGCCTTGTCCAAGCGCATCAAAAATTCAATAAAATACCATTAAATTACAAAATGAAGACAATTCATTTTTTGTACTTTTTACGTTATTGTTTTTCCTCTGGTTTGCTCTGAGGCAGGTCGGTTTTGGGAGATCGGGTTCTGTGTTAGGTGTATTATGCGCTGTATTTTGTATCTTTAAGCAGCAGCATTTAATGTCGCTTTGCAGTTATAAGCAATAAAATATGAAAATCTGCGCTTATAAATGTTGAAAACGACATTTATCGTAATATTTTATGAAATCAGTGAATATTCGGTAAATGGCTACAACAACAACAACAACAGAAACAACAACAATAACAACAGCAAATGCGTAGACAATGCAACATTGTGGTTAAAGTACCCGAAAAATTGACTTGCAATTGCATTTACTTTATGAGTTGGTTTTCTTTGTCAAATGATTAATGGCAATAGATGGTAATACATCAATAATGATGGACTAGTTTGTGGCAAACGACATCAAGTTGATTGTATCGACAAGGTCAATGAAGACTAAGAGCTTAATAATATGGTAATTGGGTCAAATTATTATAAAACCAAATTTTCTTAGATCATCAATAAAATACTAATAATATTCAATATATAAAAAAATATTAAAAATTAGGAAAACGAATAGTCTTATCAGAATAGTGGTACGTTATAAAAAAAATTATATTAAAACAAGTGAGAAGGCTCTAGTCGGGGCCGCCCGACTAGGAGATACCCTGAACCCTGCGATCTGGTTCTATAAACATTTCAGCTCGTTTACACA
>SCDY01002637.1:0-18327 GCA_004143825.1 Drosophila micromelanica | reverse complement strand
TTATGGGGTCGGAGATGCTTCCTTCTGCCTGTTACATACATTTGTACAAAACCATTATACCCTTTTTTACCCATTTTCAATGGGTTCAGGGTATAAAAAGGCATATCTCCGCACAAATAGCAAAATCGGACAGCTATATTATAATGCTCTCTCAAATGATCCGTCTTTTAACTTACTTTATCAAAATCAACTTTAATTTTTTCCTTTGTTAAGCACTTTTAACAAATTTTTTTATTAAAAAAGATGCATGTAAATAAATAAAAAAAAACAAAGTACATCTAAAAATCTAGGCAAGGGGCACAATGCAGATGTTCATGGTATTATTGCTACTAAATACATTAGCCTGTTTGCTCTTCACCTCCAAGTGAATGCTGAACGTGTCCAAATACGGACAATGGACAGCCTCCCCCATAGCCACTTGTCCATTGAGAACGTCCTCCAGCAGATCCCGCAATGCCAATGGAGCCAGCACGCTAAACTTGAGCTGAAGCTTGGGGGAGCGCGTGGAGAACCCCTTAATTCCATAGACATAGAAATTTTTACCGATCTGTATGAAACGGCTGTGAGGCGAGATAACAATATGCAATTGAGTTCAATAAAATTGAGTATTTCGTGCAATTTACTTCACATTCTTGTTGGACTTGTCAAAAACCAAGAGCTCGGCGATAGCGCTCAGAAAATCAACGAGTTTCTCCTCTTCCAGTAAAATCTGCTCCTTGTTGTGCAACCCAAAATAGACGCCCAACACCTCCAGTTGCAGCTGCCAGTGCATCAGATTCATGCCCGAGCTGACTCGTCGAAATTTGCGAAACTGCTGCGAAATCGAGTTGTTAATTGTTAACTGTTAATTGACTGTTGAAGTTAAAGTCTACCCACTCTTAAGAGATTTAACAAGGTCATGGTGTGGATTAGGCGTCGCTGATTTAGATGTCGCCGGGCTACGGCATCAAATTGGCCCTCGGTCGGTGATCCGTCAAGACTATGATAGAATTCGTGCAGAAATTGATGCATCTGCGTCACAGTGAGCAGCTTCTCGCCGGTCGTCAGCTGCTTGTAAAATTGCAGCAATTTGCCGGTAAATACCGCATCATAGCCAGAGTTAATAAAATAATCGGTGGACTGTGCCAGTACCTAAGTTAAAAAAAATTGATTGAGACTGAAATTGAAACTTGAATATATCTCTCACCAGCATGACTATGTGGACCATTATCTCGTCGTCGCTGAATGTTGCCTGATTCCGCAACTGCAGATGGAGCAACGATTTGTATTTGTGCAGCAAGCAAGCGGTGTGCTGGGCCATTAGCTGCTGCGATGTGTGGCGCAGCAAGGTCTGATTGCTGGGATCCACCTTCGAGATGATCAGATGCAGTGGCCCCAGTGGCAAATCCAACAGATGCACGCCTCCGCACTTCTCATCCAGTCGAGCGCGTTTCGATGTCAGCGGTCCTTCGACGCTGTCTTCCTTGTGGGCAGCTCCATTTTTGCGTTTCCTTGCCGCCATAATCAAATAATATAAAAAAAATGTGTACAGTGTAAAGATTGTAAAATTTTAAAAAATTTACTTTTTATGAATCTTAAAACAAAAATTTTTTCATTGACTTACATAATATATATTTGAATATATTTGAAAATGTTGCTTAGGTTTTTGTGTGTGTTTTTTTTTTATTTTTGTTCATTTATTAAATGTAGTTAAATGTACAATAAAATTAATAAACTGTTTAAATATGAAACACATGTATCTATAAGGTATTCATATAAGTGTGTATAATTTTTTTTTCAAAATTGCTTTTCATAATTCGTTAAACAAATGCTCTTAGTTAATTGAGTTCATAAACATTTACAATATACATATATAAAAGTAGAGCACCTTAAAATTGATTAAACTGTTTAAATATTCTCTCATATGTTAAATATCTGTTATACATTTTGTTTAATCTGAGCATAAGTTCATTAAACAGTTATATGCTATATATTTAATTTTTATAAAAAGGCCTGCAAATTGGTCAGAGTGTGTATTTGTGTGTACATTGAGTTTAGTAAGAGGTGCAGATTTTTATGTCATAATTTTTTATAACAATTTTTAGCTCATTTGGTTTAACAGAAATGCAAAATACTTTAAATGTACAATACGTAAGTAGTTCGAGCATTTAATTTAATTTGGGAAAAATATATGTATTTGATAGCTCTGTCGACTATCTGAAATTTAATAAAATTTCATTTATTTGTGACATCATTTAAGTGCAAAAATATGTTTGTGTTGTCTTTTTCTATGCATTGAATGCATCTCAAGTTGTTAATTATAGAATTCTATAAGTACAACGCATGTCAAAAACAGGACACAGCCTGAAACATGCTGTCAAAACAAATAACAAGAGTTCAATCAATTCAAAAGGAATTGACAATCAGCGTCAAATATGCAAACTTGCAATGCCAATCAATATGCGTGTATATTACAGATACAGATACAGATACTGTCACGTGCAAGTGAATGGCAAAATTAGCATTTATACAAAATATTTGATAACGAAACAAGGGAATTGTTATATGTTAAAATTAGCTCAATTGGGAAGAGGTTTGTTAAAGTTAGCTCTATGATTGACATATAACACGAATGTGAATAAACATACTTGTACATGTTTATAAATTAACATTATATTAATATTTGACTTAAACACTAAGACTAAGAAACGAAACTAAGTTGCCGCCCTTAGGGCTTATCGAAGCCCGCAAAATCTGAGGCTTCTGAATCGTCATCTTCCTGCTCAACGCCTATGCAATGGATGCCCGTGCGCAGCATGGGCGTGCCCTTGCCCTTGCCAAGGACACGGGCCGCAATCACCAGCTGCAGCAGCTCCTTGGCGTTGTTCGAGTTGACGATGTGCAGCTCCTCGCGCAACAGCTTCTCCTTGTAGGCAAAAAACTCGATCTTCATCTCATAGAAATCGTGCGCATCGTGCTTGGTGCCCGTAAACTCCGTGATGCGACAATGCAGATTCGGTGTCGCACTCACCACCGGCACAAATTTGGTGCCCGGCGCACCCGTGTTGCCAAACAGCGTCACCGGCAAATTCAGATCAATCAAATACCGATGATTGATCTGCAGAAAGCCCAAGCTGACAACAATCGTGTCCCCCGACCGCTGATACGTAACGCAACTGTCCGAGCCAAAGTCATCAGTCTTCAGTGTGGCCGCATCAAAGTGCACGTGATGATCTGCGAACGGAGCAAAAAGAGGGTTGCAACAATAAATTAGTTCACATATATACATATACATTCAGATATACGGCGGCGCTTGAGTCCACTCGGTGCTGTAAATGCCCCTCAATTAACACACAATTGCACTTGGCGTGTTTCCAATTTGTCTCACTCACACTTGAACATGCCCCATGGGAAATCTGAGTTAATTCTTAGCTGGATGTAATTTGTTCGCATTTAGCATGATAAATTTAGTAACTGGCGCGCTTAAACAGCTTGCGAATTACAAACGAAAAAGCTTTTCTAAAGCTAGGCACTTAAGATTTGTCCTAATGAGTTTCTAAATTATATCAAGTAAAGCGTGTTCTAATTAAGAGTGTCCCACTAAAAGCTACCCTATAATAAATTTAATAAAATTTTTAAAACATATATAAAAACAAATAAATTAAAATTAAAATATATTAAACAAGCTCTGAACTTTCAACTAATAATAATTTATAATTATATGTAATTTTTTTTAAATCGCAAACAGAGTATTGTGCAGTCGACTACAACGTTGCTGTTTAGACAAAATAAATTCGACGCTGTTTGCTTGCAATTAAAATGCACTTGATTGTAGTTTTCTTATGTTTACATTAAGTTTGTTGTCTAGTGTTGAGACTAACAACAACAACAACAACCAAACAAATTTGCATATTTGCCACTGGCAAACATAATTATATTGAAATTTGTGGCAAAAATCAATGGCTGGTGAGCCTCAATGGACATACACAAAAAATATATATATTTATTTGCCCAGGTTTACTTATTTAGCTTGGGCCTGTATAGCTAGAATAAATAAATAAATAAACAAACAATAACAAAAAGCGATTGCCGGAGCAACAGTCGCCTCTGTGGTTGGCAATTAAGTAAACTACACAATAAAGATGAGGACGCCAAATATGATGATGATTACGATCATGATGATAATAACGCTAAGTAAATTGCGTGTAAGCGTGTAATTAAACGCGTCCAGCTTTTTGTAGCTGCTGCGGGAGGAAAGCAAGCGGCGTCTTCCGCTTCAGATTCGTGGATTCGTTTACGTCGAGCGGCGCCCCAAGGCCGCGTGGAATGCTCAGGTTGCTCGAGGGCTTAAATTGCATTAAAATTGGGTCAATTGGGAACAGAAACGTCCCAGCGTATTCGTTGATTACAACTGGAATGGGGATTTAATTCAGAAAAAAACCAATTGGCATTTTTAATTGAAAAACCGGAAAGAACATACTGCAAGGAATTTACTTTATTATATAAGTATATATGAAGTCTTAATTCATAAAAAAAAAACAGAGCCAAACACTCAATCCACAGAAATAAAAACTAAAAGGTATATTTGTATAATTTTTAATTAGCAAAACCATTAAAAGCCCGCTAATTAAATTTATGGAAATGTAATAAAACGGCTTGTTTTACAATTTAATTAGCAACATTTTACGAGTATTATGAAAAGTGAAAATAGAACTCGTCCACTCATTCACAAGTTTCTCGCTATAAGTTAAATATCTAAAACAAATACTTTGCACTGCGGCAAGCATCGATCAGTTGACGTACCAAAAGAATTCATGGCCCCCAAACTTGGCTATAAATAGCGGGGTTTTGTATTTGTTGTTGTTGTTCCGTCGACGAGACAAAAACCTAAAATATCAATGGGGGAAAGTGCTTGCAGCTAATTGTAGAATTATTTCAACATATTTTAAACTATGAATAGCTTAGATAGAAGATATACCTTAAAACAAAATAACTGATATTTATATTAGGAATTGTGTTGATGCATTTAAACAAATATTATTTACGGTCTAAAAGCCAAACAATTGAAAAATTTGTTAGCTAGAAATGTATTTTATACAGAAATATATAGCTATGAAAATATGCTTTTTATAACCATGCAGAGACTATTATGATTATTTAAAGAAAAAAAATTTTTATAAAGTATATTTATTTTAATTATTCATGAATTAGAAAGCTATATCATATAGATTTCATAGGAATAATAAACGAAAATTGTAGAAAAATATTCAAAAAATTTGTTAGGGTATTTAGACGTCCTCAGCTCAAAACAAATTTTTTGTTTAAATCTTTTTTAATCTTGAGCTTCGGTATATGTAAATATTCGAGAATACTTTTTATATATGTTCATAAATTTCAGCTGTTGCACATTTGTTGTTAGTTAGAATTTTTTGTATCTGTTTGTTATGATAAGCGCAGCGTATTTAAACACCTGACACATATCTATATATTTATATGTTTTATACATATATACGGATATTCATATTTTGTTGTGCTTTTGTTGCCCTGCTTTGCCCGAGGAATGTCTGCGCAAAAACAATTCTTTTGGCCGATCGCCCGCTCAGCAAAGACATCGTAAATATGCTTCATATACATCTATATATATATATATATATATATATATATATAAACGACAAATTGAATTTAATGCGACTTTAATTTACGTTTACAGGAAAAGCGAGTCAGCAACAATTTTTCTGCCTGCCTAATGTAAAATTGAAGCGATTTCACACAGAAAAACGTTCCAGCGAAAAATGTTGTGTATGCAAACGATTTTAATGTAATCCAGTTAAATCTGCCTTAATGCGCATCAATGTTAAAGTACAGCGCAACTTTCTTACAACTTCCCACAAGCGACCCTCAAGTGTCTGAGAATATTTTTATATTCTTTTTTATATAAGTTTCTGCGACTCTCCCCCCAATCAAGATCAAATCATAAATGAGAAAAGATACCCCTCTGATTTAGAACCTCGCCAGCTTAGATTGTCAGTCGATCAATTGATTGACGTTCCATACAAAAAAACTTTCAATTGGTTTGTTGTTTTTGGGGTGCCCCTGGTTAATTAACATACAGAGGGGAAATCTCTAAAGTAAAAACCTTTTCAACTGCTCTTCATTTAACAAAGCTCGTTCCGCTCGGCTGTCAGCCAAAATTCTGACGCATGTATACTTTTATTTTTTATACTTTTATTTCTTATACATTTTTTTAATGCACTGTCACATGTTGTTCATCGGATACTTTGGTTTGTTGTACTGCAAGCAGTTGAGCACGTAGTTCACTTAATATATTTTTTGTTCTCAGTATTGTTTGAAATATTTGCTTAGAAGATTTACGAATTGTATTTGGGCACGAATTAAATACACGTTTCTATAAATTTATTATAGAAAATGTAAACGTGTAATTACTTTTCGTTTAATGAGAGAAGAGAGATCAAAGTGCGAATGTAAATATATGCAAGATAAACTTTGATGATCGATTTTTATCGATCACTTGTTTCTATGAAAGCAATATTTTAAATATTAAGGAAAATATGCATTTATTTTCGTTCAATATTTTGTAACATCATTTTAACGCCCTCTTTTTTTATTGAAAATATGTATGAGAATCTAGTTTAATCCAGAAATGAAACAACCAAATATTTGGAGCGTACAGAGATTTCAATGCATTCATAAATACATATGTATGTACATATATATATATATAGACATAATTGGAATTGTCCACAGTTTGTTGTCTTTTGGCTGCTTGGAGCTGGTTGTGATGTCATTTGAATGGGCAATAAATAAATTAGGCAACAGCGACACCATAAATAGCCACCCAATATAAATATTATTTATAAATATTTGTTGTACGTGCCCCTCCAGGCAACTAACTGTCTGTCTGATTGGCCCCCCTATGGAGGAGGTCGCGCAATTCAAAAACATTCAAAAACTCTGCCCAAAATGCATAACGAATGCGGGTTCTAAACATCTGTTTGCAAATCAAAACAATTGCCAAGGTGTTGCGGGACATCTATCAATCAAACACCCCCTCGCCGGCGGGGGGTGGCTGTCAGTTGCATATGAATACACGAGTGCATACACTCGAATAAAAAAGTGGCAAATATGAATTGGAATTTCTATCGAATAAAAATAACTCGCAATTATAAATTTAAAAAAACTTTTTTTCGAAAATTTGTAAGGGTTCCCCCTATGTGATTTTTAAACACAAAATTCCAAAAAAAAAGTTTTCAAAAATCTATATATTTTTAATACAGAATTAATTCTGTGTTCAATTCATGACCAAAATGTCCTCAAACATGAAAATCGGTCCAGTTTTGACAGAGTTATGGGTTCGAGGGCTTTACTTATCAACATTTTTGTCATTTTTGGCATGAATTTTGACCAGAAATTTGACCACCTCAAAATCACTTTAAATGTTTTTTTTTATACTTTTTGAGACACCCACAATCAAATAATAACAAAAACTCGCAATTCTAAAATTAAAAAAAAAATTTTCGAAAATTAATAAGGGTATCCCCTTGTGATTTTGGACCTAAAATTCTAAACAATTTTTTTTCAAAAATGGACAAAATGCCCTCAGACATGAAAATCGGTTCAGTTTTGACAAAGTTATGGCAGTTTGAAACATACGAACTATGGGTTCGAGGGCTTTACTTGTCAAAATTGTTGTCATTTCTGGCATGATTTTTGACCAAAAATTTTACTACCCTAAAATCACTTTAAATGTTGTTTTTTATACTTTTTGCGACACCCACAATCGAATAAAAACAAAAACTCGCAATTTTAAATTTTGAAAAAATTTTTTTTCGAAAATGAATAAGGGTCCCCCCTTGTGATTTTGGACCAAAAATTCCAAAAAATTTGTTTTTCAAAAATGGATATATTTTAAATACAGAATTAATTCTGTGTTCAATTCATGACCAAAATGCTCTCAGACATGAAAATCGGTTCAGTTTTGACAAAGTTATGGCAGTGGCATGGCAAATATACGAACTATGAATTCGAGGGCTTTACTTGTCAAAATTTTTGTAATTTTTGGCATGATTTTTGACCAAAAATTTGACCACCCCAAAATCACTTTAAATGTTGTTTTTTATACTTTTTGAGACACCCACAATCAAATAAAAACAAAAACTCGCAATTTTAAATTTTGAAAAAATTTTTTTTCGAAAATGAATAAGGGTCCTCCCTTGTGATTTTGGACCAAAAATTCCAAAAAAAAATTTTTTTCAAAAATGGATATATTTTAAATACAGAATTAATTCTGTGTTCAATTTATGACCAAAATGCCCTCAGACATGAAAATCGGCTCTTGGTATAAACGCTAGATAATTTCTTAGAGTGTACAAAAAATATGTGAATTCCGGAGGGAAGTGTTCCCGAGGCAGCCGAGGCAGAGATTGCAACAACAGCAGCCAGAGTCGTCACAACAATGCGCCACTTTTAATAGCCCACAACTAGCGCACACGCCGCGCAAATACATTTGCATATCCATGGTGTATGTGTATACGTATGTGTGCATGTGTCTGTGTATGTGCAACAATAAAGCATTTGTTGACAGGCCGCGCATTGTGCAATTTAATTAAAAACTCAATGGCGCCTCTGGGGCATTAGAAGGCGTCTCAGGTGGCAAACCGAGGTGATAATTGACTTGATCAGGTTTCAAAACATACACATGTTTGTGTGTGTGTGTGTGTGTGTGTATGTGTTTGTGTTTGTTCTTGGGTAATAAACAATTAAGTGTTTGCTTAACGATTTCCATTTCACACGGCTACAACAAATTGATAATTGCAGCTGCTTTTTTATGGGCCATAATTCATTACTGCCACAGAAGTATAAAAATTAAATAAAAAATTTTAAAGAAATTGAAATCGCGAAATTAACTAATCTGAGGCGACATTTTTGTTAAGCCTATAAAATTGTTTAAATTAAATAAATGGAGTGCTTGAGTAGAGAGTATACGGCTAAGAGTTACCCTGGAAAAAGCCGCTATGAATTGTTTAACTTTATTATTGTATAATTATACTCATATATACTTATTATTCCCAATCGGAATAGGCAGCTGATTTTCGTAGTAGTTATTTATTTACTATAAACTAAGTACAGATACTTTGTTTAATAGGCACTTTTCATAATAATGCATATTTCTTACTATAGACAATACTTTTCTAACCGGTTGAGGTCGGGGCAATGAAAAGCAGCAAAAACGAGTTTTAGAAAAATGCATGTCAAAATATAATATAGATAATTTATATATAGCCTCATAACTGTCTCTTTGTCTCTGTTAGGGTTTATAATTTTCGACACATTTCGCAGCGTGTTAACAACAATTTTGATCAAGTGTTCCGGCAAAATTGATAAGGTAAAAAAAAAAAATAAAAATAATATTAAAGATAAGCGGGCAGTAAAAATGTGACTGTCTTGTAAATGCATTGCACAATAGAACACCACCCACCACCCACCGCCCACCGCCCACCGCCCCCTGCCTCATGTACCCACAAGCAAAAGCGGAACCATATTCAAAATTGGCTTAAACTTGACCATGAACAAATATTACATTATGATTATAGCTAGCTAAAAGCAGCACAAAAGACAAGGCCAAAGACAACAAAAGAAAGTGTATAAAAATTGTCGTTGTTTTGATTTCTCTTTTGCGCGTGCAAATCAGAGTATATAACAACAACAACAACAACAGCAAATAACTGTCAAGGCAACCCCACAAAGGTTTTCAAGTGTGCCCAATACACACTTCTTATTAATTTATGCTCATATTTCATATTTAGCCAAAACTATTGCCCGCAGCTTTTGCCTCGTGAATTTTCATATGGAAAACATTGGGCCGGAGGGGGGATGCAGATGTAAAGCGAAGGTAAACAAAATTTCGTTTACCTGACGGCTGGTCGTTGACTTCGCTGGCGCAATCCGACATCTTACTAGGCGTGTGTGTTAAATGCAAGGCGTTGATTGTCAATAAAAAGCAGAGTTTCACACACAATTAGCTAGAAAGACGGCTTTAGAATCTCTATATATAACACGGCAATTATTATTTAATTGGCCGCAACGTAGACGCGAACGACGCTAAACAATATAACAAACTAAAGCGGTGTGACCAGTTGCAGATTATGCATAAATGTCCACAGCATATTTATTATCGATATGTGCGAGCCAATTACGTTGTCGGTCGGCCAGTTTACGTTAAACGATAGTTTTTTGCTGGTATTTTATCGCATTTTATCGAATAGACGGTGCTGCCAGACTTGCAACCCTGCACAGAGTTGCATTGCTTGTTGTTCATCGAGAGTCGCAAAATGGTGGCTTCTGCTATACGCGGAGAAATTTTGTTGTACCATTAAGAACTAGAAAAAAACACGCATTTGTGCTAATAATATTTAGAAAAATTATAGTGCAAAACTTTCACGTGCCTGTGTCGCTGAAATACGCGTGTGAAAGTGTACACAAATTACGTTTCAAAGTCAGCGAAAAATTGTTCCAAAATCTCCGCAGCAATAAAAAAAAAACGCAAAGCAAGCGAGCGAAGTGCGTGAGTGTATATGTGTATGTTTGTGTGAGCGTGTAAGTGCCTGTGCATGTGTATGGCAAGCGTTTGCGTGTGTGTGTGTGCGCAAAGTGTATGCAAAAAAGAAGAAGACAAAACAGAAGAGCATTAAAAAAACGTATTGTTGGCCCCACTGACAAGTTTTACGCGCACACAGAGCAGCAACAACAACAAAGACAACAATTTACAAGTCTGTAGAAACGTAAGCAGCAACAACAACAACAAGTGTGCAAAAATTAATTATTATTTAAGTGTGTCACTAATTTCATTTGAAGCGTCCAACGCGCTGTCGCAGTCGCAGTCGCAGCCAACGTCGACGTCGTCGTCGTCGTCGTCGTAATGCGCAGCGTAGAAATCATTAAAATTTATTAGTGAAAAATGGATGAAAGCGTCGCAGTCGCTGCGAACGTCGACGTCGTTTTAGTTGGCGTCGGCGCTGCAACTGTGTTTGCACACAAAGCAAAGTGAAAAAAGCCAAAGAGCGGACAGAGACGGCGGCGATGACGACGACGACGACGACTTGTGAGCGCATAGTTGCAGGGGCGGAGGATAGCAAGGGGTTTTCTATTATGAACTTTTTTGGGGTAGAACAATACAACGAAGACGGGAACGACGACGACGACGACTCAAAGGCTCAACAAATTTTACTGAAAAGGAATCACAAAGCGTCGCTGCAGCAACGGCGACGGCGACGGCAGCGTCATCCACCACCAACCACCCCCCAAATGACAAGCAGCCCGCCTGTCTTCCCGCCCGCTGCCGCTGCTGCTGCTGCTGCTGCTGCTGCTGTTGTTGTTGCTGCTTTACTTTTGCTTTGTTGCTTTTTCGCTGACGTTGACTGAAAATAAAAATGTTGTTGTGCGACGCGCGCCTTTTTTTTATAATTTTGAATTTGTTTGCTTGCAGTTCAATTTTTGTTGCTGTTGTTTTGTGGGGAATCTGCTACTTCAGCTTGTTTTGCTTCTTCTGCTTCTTCTTCTTGTTCTCCATCTTCCATTTCTGCTTAATCATAATCATCAAATCGTCTCTCACCTACGTCATCTCTTCGTTTCCAGCTGTGCCTGTGCAAATTAACCAAAATCTACATTTCCGGCTGCCTGTGCCCCCTTCCATTCAATCACCCCGGCGCTCCAGGAGCAACAGCGGCAACAACAATAACAGCAGCAACAGCAACAAGAATACAGCAGCATCATCATTCGATATCTCTTGCTCGCTCGCACGCATTACCGTTAGCGGCCAAGTGGGAGCCAGAGCCACCCGGTTTCGAGTTTGAGCTGCTTGCTGGGAAGGCATCGCAAACACACACGCACATTGGATTCATGGTGAGAACAGCTGTTGAACTAGGCATATATTTAATTATTATTATTTGTTTGCCTAAAACACACACAAACCCACACACACATGATATTTGCCGCCGGCTCATGTGTCATCCTCTCGTTGCCCCGGGGCGAGGGCAGATTCCCGACTCACTTTTTCGGTTCACGGTTGAGCCATTGAACTAC
The DNA here is from genome assembly GCA_004143825.1 of Drosophila micromelanica. NCBI lineage: Eukaryota > Metazoa > Arthropoda > Insecta > Diptera > Drosophilidae > Drosophila > Drosophila micromelanica. The sequence continues at coordinate 6,249 of SCDY01002637.1, read as the reverse complement.
ATATGTGTGAAGGTAACAGAGAGGAAGGGTGGGATGGAGAGGGAACGGCACGGGGGGCTAATATAGCCCGCTGTGATAGACAAGCAAATTGCCAGGCTCACTCACTGCATCATAAACTAATTAGGCAAAGTGCTTCAAGTGCCCAAAACACACACAACATTGAATAGAATTTTGTAAGAAACTAGAAAACTGAATTCTCCCCAATCGATTCATTTCACTTAAGACGAAAGTGTGAAATGGTGTTGAAATAGAAATTCAATAAAATAGCTGGCATAAAATAAAAAACAAATAAATTATATACAAGTTTTAATTTGAACATATGAATAAAGTTCACACACATTTGTTGCTGATAAATAATATTAATTTTAATCAAGATTTTTCCGAATCTAATTGAACGTTAAAGTTAAATACGGACGATACTGAGAAGTCATAAAAATTAAGTACGAAAATATAACTGAAAAAAAGCGCATTTTATCGGTAAGCGGGAATTTAGCTAAATATCAACAGACATACACTGTTATATAAACAAACTTAAGATAATATCTTAACCGGATTATATAAATACCGCAAGTTGAATTTTACACTTTAAAAAAGTACCACGAAAAAATCAATATTTTCATTTACTTGAATTGAAAACTGCCCATATATAATGTTATTATTATTATAACATCTGTTGATTGAAGTGCCCATCCATCATATTTTGAAATGTATTTTTAACCACACTTGAAGACGTAAAACAGTTAACTGCGGCAGTAGTTCAAGTTCACGCAACTGTGATTCCAGTTCTTTTGTTGTTGTTGTTATTGTTGTTTTCAAAGTTGTTACCAGCACTGTTGCATGTTCCGGTCGTTCGAGTCTGTCGAGCTGTCAGAGCGTAACATCTACAAGCTGTCAATTAGTTGGCGCGCTGTTCGCTGATTAATTGCCGACGGCCTGATAACCGGGCCTGTTATCCATAATTCAAATGCAAGCAAATCTATTTATTTAATGAGCGTTCAATAAACTAAAGTTGTACTTAATTATTTGTGAAAACGAAACAAGCAGTTACATTAGATATTAATTTAGCATTCACCATTTGAGATATTTACCCAGAGAGATATCCGCCATGTTTGGCCCAAGTTATTTTCAGTTAGTTTCCTAGAAATGTGCTTAATGCCTTTCGGCTTATCGCCGCCGGAATGAAAACCGCGCTGGCAAATTTCCATTAGCACAACTTGCGCTTATCTCTTTTAACGGTGGTTCTCCCTTCCTACCTCCCTCCCTCCAAAAGCTGTTAGGAGGGGGTTGCGTTAGGTTTGAAAGGGTGCCTGATTACGAGGGAATAAAACCTGAAGTGTTTAATTAATAAATAACGTGCTAATAATGCATTTAATAAAAACAAAAGCTGCCAGCGAACTTGAATCGTGTTAATACCCCAGGCGGAAATTCACGACCCCGACAGCAACAACAACATCGAAAAAAAAAAACAAAAAAAAACTGTTGAGAAACTCGCCCACGCCCACTGATGTGGTTTTTCTGTCGGTTGGGCAGCCGCCTCTTCAGTGCCCAATGATGAGGTTGATGATAATGTTCGCGGCAGAACGGAGACGGTCGGGGCGACGGTGGCGGTTAACGGGGTGTACGGCCTTTGATGTCGATTCCGATTCCGTGCGCTTTCATATTTTATTATTAGTCATTTGGCTTATTTATAATGCGCTGTTAAAGTTTACGTTTTATTAATCTGTTTGGTGTGCTTTTAATTTATAATTGCCGCTTATCTGATTGAAAAACCAAGACACTTGGACTCGAGTGTCGATTTATTGCCACCGATTACAAAATATGTCGTCAAACACACCCACACACACATAGAAACGACATTCAACAAGATGTAGAGCTGTTTAATATTGAGCTATAAAATCAGCTTTCGAATAACAATATTTGTACTATGATGATAGCCCCATAAATATAAGAAAACATTGTTTAAAAATATATGTGATAATTTTTTAAAGATATCTATTTATTTATTATGACTAGTCAACATACCAGGCAAAAAAAATATATTAATCTTAAATTAAAAATAAAACATTTGAAGAAAATTAAATTGAGCTAAAAAAAACGTATGCCAATTTAGGTATCTGGCCAATTTTAAAGTGTTTTTAAAAAAGTTGCACAATAATTTTACTTTTTATACTTAATGGGATTTAATGGAAACATTTTAAATTTATACATAGTATCCCAAATTAGATCTGGACCCATTAAAAGTAACAACTATGCTCAGATAAAAATAAAAAATAATAGATCTTAAGTATATTTTAATTGCTATATTGTATAGCTAAATCTATATCCAAAAGTCATTACCTATTCAAAATCATTACAACAGAAAACTTTACATTCACAACAGTACGTAATACTCTTGTTAACTAAATTATCCCATTAAAAGAACCACAGCTCATTTAGAGTTTATAGAAGTTATTAAAAAAAAATTTGGAAAAAAAAAAGTGTTTCCACTCTGTCTACTTTTGCCTGCTGCGTGCTTCTCCATTAGCGATAAGATAATTAACACACAAAGCGCCTATTAAATCAATACACATACCTATAGAGTCAAAAAATTAAGCGCGGGTTAATCGGTGTAAAATCAATGAACCAATGGGAATATAATATAGAAACGTGTTTAAAAAAAAATTAACAATATCAGCAATGAATTCACATAAATCTTTCGCATTGTGTGTAATTCGATTACGAGCCATACAGAGTGAGAGCGAAAGAGAGTGAGTGAGTGAGTGAGTGAGAGTGAAACGGCAAGAGCTTCACATGCAAAGCGCTCATTTACATTATGCCAGACACAGTCGGACACAAATTCTTTGACACTCGTTGCCATACAACAAAAACAAACAATGACGACAGTGCCATAAACACTTGAAAAGGGCCCAACAACAATAGCAACAACAGCACCTAAGAAAGGGCAAGCAAGCGGTCTCCTTTTACATGCCCTTATTCTTCTTTTATCCCTACCCTTCCGTCTTTGTGCGCCCTACAGTTTTCGGCAAACGGGCGACATAAGTAACACGAAACAATTTCCAAATGAAGCGCGGATAAGCCGCAAAATCCTTAAAATACTCGATAAAATTACATAAAACTAATCGCACAAGCACATGCACTCACACACACATATATATACAATGTGAGAGAAGAAGAGTGACAGAGACAGCATTGTAAAGCAGTGAATTGGCTGTATGACTGCCTCTGGCTGCGATGGATGGGTCTCTGTGCGAGAGGCAGACGGGCCGACAGACATGAAGAGAATGATGAAGGTATCTACACCGACAATCTGTTTAACAACTTCATGAGCAGCAAATCCAACAAATCGTATAAACGACAACGACAACAACAACAACTACGACAATGATGACGACAACGAAGTGAAGTTCGGCTGCACACGAACAGCCCCAAATGATGCACAGGTTGGAATAAGTGGGTGCGAGACAGAACAACAAAGAGAACGAAAGCGTGAGCGAGAGCGGCAAAGTCGCAGTCGTTGTGGGTCGTTTATTTGGTTTCGGTTTGGCTTTTTGGAGCGCCGCATCAGTGCCTGAATAGATGCTCAATCGTTCGGTTGAATGAAGAGGAGAAGCGTATGGAACTTTTAACAGGGCCATCGTGGCTGAGAGGGTCGGGGTACGACTATGAATGAAGATAGTGTGGCATAATGTTCTTGTTGATGTTGAGTAATGGGCATAACAACTGTAAGCTGCCTGCACTCGAAAATCTTCCACACAAACACTATTTTCAAGAAAAGAGAAATTTGTTGGATATGGATATTTATTTATTTTCTTTTCTGGCTGGGGTTAAAACACACACACACGAGCAGCAAAAGTTGAGTTGAGTGCTCTCAACGCTGTCCACAACAGCCTCCTGCGCTTTTTGGCTTTTTGTTTCATTTCATTTCGGTTCATGCGTTTTTTGACTTTTGGGACGTCTGTTTTGATTTGCTGTGAAAATTTGGCTTTCACAACAAACAGAAACAGACACAAACACGTTTCTATGTGTGTGAGAGCATGGCCTCGAGGCACCTTCTTTAGGTGCCTACAAAATATTTAATGGGGTTTCCGCACTTGGCACACACACTCAACCAGACAGATTGCAGACATTCCAAACTATGGAGCTGCCCATCCACAAGCTCTTGAGCTATGTGGTCTCCGTGACGAAGTTAATTTACTAAGGCGCATAATCCAAATAGTTGTAGATAGTTTCTCAACTACAAAATTTTTCGAATTCCATCTGATATGAATATAAATTTCAAACAATTTATGTATTTTTTTTTTTTTCATGTACCAAAAACATGCACTTGAATCTTAAATAAACTAAACAAACTTTCTTAGAGATTCTATTTAGATTTACTAAAAAAAATAGATAACATTTACAAAAATATACAATACATAATCAGAAAATATATCATAATTGATTTGCCAATTCAATAGAAGTTCACAACTATCAAACATACAAGATTAAAATTAAAAAAATTACTTTTTTAATTGAATTCCAATCAATTTTTTGTATGTTTTGTATAATTCTATTAAATATTCATCCAAGTCTGACTGATTATACTTGATTATGCGCTATGCCAGATCTAACAGCGGTCTCTACAGTCCGGTAGATTATTAACATCAAGTTAATAACCACCCTAATGTACAGTTGTGCGGGGCATTCAACAGCAGCAGCAGCCCATGGCGGAGGCATTTTAAGTTGTCTGCTGACGTTCGTTGTTGTTGTTGTTGTTGTTGTTGTTGTAGCCTATTTGTCAGTCAATTAGTCAGCTTATTGGCAAGCGATGATTGCAGAGAGAAAAACAAGCTAAATACAAGCACAAACACACGCACACACACACAGAGAAACAACGAATGCCAGAGCCGCCCAGTCAAACAACCATTCAGAGCCCGACAGTCGACAACCGACAGCTTTTCCATTTCAAAATTACGCTCACACCGACACACACACATACATGTACTGGGGAGCGTGTGTACGTCGTCGTCGTCGTTTAGCCGCGTGCGTACACACAATTTTCCGCTACTCATGATACAAATTGTTTATTGGATTTCCTCTTTGGCTGTGGGTCGCTCTGCTTGCTTGCTAAGTTTTATTTTCATTTACATTTCTCGTTTTGTTACTTTTTATGTTTATGGGCTGTTTAGAAAACAATTTGCGGCACCAGCCCACCCCCCCCCCGCTCCCATACAACTGTGTTGTTAATCTGTCTACGTGTGTGTGTGTGTGTGTGTGTGTGTGTGTGTGCGTGTATATCTTGTAAGTTGATAAAGGCGCGTGTTGACATTAATGGAGGCAACGCGCCGTTTGAAATTGACAGCGTTATTGACCTTAAATTGTGTGGCCCCATAACCAGAAATGTTCGCCAGTTTCCAGCTACAGATCCCAGCTCCAGCATCAAGCTGACCATAGACTCCAATCAGCCACCTTTGGCTGCTGACGCTGACTCACAAGCGTTGCCCTGGCTCCAAAAACTGCAAACCACTCGAAAGCTGGCCAACAACAGTCAGTCACGTACCCACGACGCTCTACAGAGCAACAACAACAACAACAAGAATAACAACAACAACAACCAACGCCCCATCATCGGTTGCTGCTGCTGCTGCCGCTGCCATAATTTGTGGTCTTTTACTGTGAACGGCTGTTGTTGGCCCATTGTTGTTGCCTGTGTGTGCCGCAACCTCAGCGCTGGGCATTATGATACGGCTATTAATACATACATACACATGCACTCACAGATACACACACACACACACACACACACACAGTCCAGTAAGGGAGGACTCTCTATCACGAACGCAACGCATTTTCGGTGGTGGCAAACATTTTCGAGCCTTTCATTTTGCCTTTTTAGATTTTATGGCTTTTGTGCGTTACAACGGCGCTTTTTGTAGTACATTTGTTTTATAACAGCCACCGCAGAAGCAGCAGCAGCAACAGCAACAGCAGCAGACGACCACGAGGGGTCGCTGTAGGTAGCACACAGGGGAGAGGGGGGCGGACACACAGCTTAGCACATTGCTCGCAGTTATTACACAATTTTCCCCAAAGCGCCAGAGCAGCCACTTGGGCCATTCGCGTGCCCAGAACGAGAGGGAGACCAGCCCAGGAGCTACTCACCTTCTTCTCTTTTCTTTTTTTATACCCTGAACCCATTGAAAATGGGTGAAACAGGGTATTATGGTTTTGTTGAAATGTATGTAACAGGTAGAAGGAGGCATCTCCGAC
>SCDY01002636.1:0-18256 GCA_004143825.1 Drosophila micromelanica | reverse complement strand
CGATCATACATTTCGTTTAGAAGAAAACAAGGATTTCGTTTCTGTACTGAGGGCACGCGCACCGAGCAAAGTGAGTGCTACGTGCATTTGTATATATATGTGTGTGTGTATGTGAGAATTTGTGTATGTAAACGAGCTGAAATGTTTATAGAACCAGATCGCAGGGTTCAGGGTATCTCCTAGTCGGGCGGCCCCGACTTGTTTTATCCAGAACCCATTGATAAAGGATACAAAAAAGTATAATGATTTTGTGCAAGTTATTGTAACAGACAGATGAAATCTCTGATCATGTAAAGAAAATATATTCTTGAACAGGATCAACAGCCAACTCGATCTAGCCATATCCGTTGATATAATGTTGTCTTTCCGTATGTTTGTACGAACGCGTCAATCCCAGAAACTATAAAAGCTGCTTCAACTACAGCCTCACCTTTTTAAATAAAACGTAGTCAAACTTAATTTTAAATGATTGATAACCGATACTGTTTTCCTAAATCGATCTTATTGTATGAGAGCTTACACAAAATTTCAAATAAAGAAGAATGAAGGTGAAGAAACACCTTGGATATGGAAAATGTTGAAAATGTGTTTCGTAAGGATTGCCGGAAACGAGGATAAGTGTAGTTGAACTTGAGAAATTTTATATATTATATAAATATATCTCTTATATAAATATATAAATAGTGTTCTTAATGTTATGTAGTGCTTGAAATCTTTATATTCTAGACAAAATATTCATAAAATGATATCTAAATTATACCCTAAAGAAATGTGATATAATGTTGTGTTAGTAGTGGACTCACCTCCTTGATCATCAAGGGCTACAAGTGTACGTATTCCTGCCTCCTTGCTCTGGTGTGCAGCAAAATGCAATGTAAATAGTTTTGAAAAGTGTTTAGATATGTGTTAATATTGTAAAATATATAATAAATATTTTTATGTATATTTTATATGTTCAAATTAATATTTATATCTAAGTATTAATTGCTTACATAAAATAGGGTTTCAAAATAAAATGCTTATCAATTTTTTGATAGTTGTTAAAAAATTTAATTAAATATGTAGATCATCGCAATTCGTTTTCTTTTGAAATGGATAAATTGTGTAGAATTGAGAAAATTTGAGTGGTCAAGCTGTTGTATCTTGTACGGAAAATTAAATGTAGAACATTAAGGTATAAAATTAAATAAACTCTGTTAAATGTGGGAAGGATTCGCTTGTTCTTGTAAGTTTTGTACAATCTTTGACCAAAGACAATAAAAATATGAATATGAGTAATGCGTAGTGAGTAATGCCGGGATATCAGGGTCGCAATCTTTGGGGAAGTCACCTATCTATCTACGTACCAAATTTGGTGACTCTGGCTTCAAAACTGTACAAGAAATAGATTTTCATGATTTGCGGTGGAGGTGACCATTTATCTACATACCAAATTTGGATCTATCTTTAAAATTGTGGGATATATTCACTTTTTATCAATTTGCGATTTGAAGTGTATCGACATGTTATCGTATTGCCAGCCTCCCAGTGGGCGTGGCACAAAAATCTGAACATATTGTCTGAAGAGGATAACCACAAGTATATAAAAAGCTTCAAGTCTCTATCTTGAAAAGCACTGAAAAAAATTTAGTTCATCCTGACGGACAGACGGGCAGCATGACAAATGCATGCCGCATTTACTTTACTCGGTGGCTGCGTGTGGCCCCACTAAAGAAACGATATCCTTGTTTTCTTCCAAACTAAATGTGTGATCATTATGAAATTTGTAGGACCTATAAAGAGAATTGAAATTTATGTGCAAACTAATTTTCAGTCCGTAGTATGTGATTTGCAGTTTTTATGGTTTTGTCGATAATGGAGGAGATTGGGGAAGGTATCCGAAATCCGGAAAAAAATTACAAACATGCTCTGTTTATGATATATACGAACAGAATGAGACCAAAATCAGATATAGTTTCCGACATCGCTGCGATCATACAGAAGGACAGACACACAGACGGACATGGCTATAGCAACTCAGCTCTTCATCCTGACCAAGAATTAATATACATTATGGGTTGGAGATGCCTCCTTCTGTCTGTTGTGGTGTGGTGTCGTCTTCATAAAACACGACTCTGAATTTCAAAGCAAACATTAACAGACTTGACTTCACATAAGCCGTTAAGCCACCTATTTACCGACTTGAGCTCTGAGCTCTGAGCTCTGAGCTCTCCATACAATTTTGCAAATAATAATGCAAGGAAAGATCTCGACAGAATGAGCAACAACAACAAAAAAGTGTAATTTCGGCAAGCAAAAAGCTTAGAAAAACTTTCCTATCACCAAAGAGGAGCCACTCATCCCGATTCAGACAACCTACTCAACAAACAATCCAAAACGTACCCGTAGAGAACGTAGAGAACTGCTTAAACGGGCCAAAACAACAGAAAGTAAGTCACCTTTCACAGAAAGAAAACTCACCTCACCAAAAAAAAAAATGCGTTAATGACGAATCGGAGGTAGCCGATATTATCGATTAAAGTAATCACTACGCAGAAGTCAATTTTCAGACATAGCTCTCCACTACCGATAGCTGGCAAAACAATAAAATTTCTTATTGATACGGGTGCTTCAGGAAAACATTTAAAACGTAACAGCTGCCAATGAACGTGTCTGGGTAAAGTAACTTCATGGATTTAACTCTGTTCAGAAAAAAAGCATCATGAATATTTTCAACACAAAAGCTTCATTCTTTATACTCCCAAATCTTTTGGCAACTTTTCAGAAGTTGGAAGCATAGGAGTTCCCCAAAAAAGGTGGGGGTGTGAGTGGGGATGGGCGTTCGTCGCCGAAATATTGTGCCGATCTTTAAAGGCGATGGCCAGTTATCTACCCTTTAAATTTGGTAACTATAGCTTAAAAACTGTGCTAGATATAGGCATTTGCGGCAGGGCGGGGGCGCTGGGGGGCGTTCTAGTAGGCGTAGCCGGGATATCAAGGACTCTGTCTTTAAAAGTGAGGGAAATATTAATTTTTTATCGATTTGCGATTTGAGGTGTATGGACATGTTATCGTATTGGCAGCCTCCCAGTAGGCGTGGCACAAAAATCTTAACACATTGTCTGAAAAAGATAACTAAAATATATAAAATATAAGATAAATATATCCAAAGAGTCTCTTTCTTCAATAGGGCCGAAAAAAGTTGCGTTCGTCCGGACGGACAGACGGACAGCATGACGGACGTTGCACACTTCATTTCGTGAACGAGTATAACGAGGACCCGAAGTGTTCTAAATTATACCGTTACCCAATAAGCGTTTCTGATTTTGTAAATAACGAAACCAACAATTTATAATCTTCCCTGACTACCAAAATCAATATGATTTGACGATAGATGCTTCATATTTTGGCCTAGGAGTAGTCCTACTAAAACTAATTACTATGATTTCCAGAAAGCTAACGAAAATATTTCCCGAGAGTACAAAATCGGAATATTTACATCGAACGTCAACCACTTACGTTCGCAGTCTCAGACAAAAATCCGAACGCGGTAATATAGAATCGAATCGAATCTTCTACAACCCATGGAATGAAAAATATAAAATGTTGCTGAAGCCTTGTCACGACAAAATTTGTATGCCTTAGATGAAAAACCATCATCTGATTTGGTCACCACACATTGCAAAATGTCTCTAATGTATCGAGTCCACCGAAAAACCACTACATTTTTTTCGAAATCAAATAATTATTGAAAAAAGCAAATGTGACCGACACCCACAAATACAGGTTATTGGCGAAACGCCCATCCCATCTCAGATTGGCAAAATATGGAGTATTAACATTTTTCGCAGAAATTTATAAATTAATTGCCATCGTTCAACATACAGCCTCTAGGACTATAATAGACAAAGTGCCACCAATTTTACATATACTGAGACAATGAGCCATCAATGGCTTCAGGAACAATCAAATCATTTCTAAAAAATAGTTTCCATTTGCACTTGAACGATACGGTTGAACTGATACTTCAGTCAACCATAGAATATAACAAGACAATACGTTAGGATTATCATAAACATGAGACCAATTAACGTAATACACTTAACCTCACCAGAACGATGAAATTAATAAAGAAGCTAATTTGGGAACAACGGTTCTAATAAAGGGAAGGAGGTCCATAAAAATATTTGAAAGTTTTTGGTTTATTTCTTACTTTACTTTAAATTGTTAACGTAGCCTTTGGACCGTGCCGTGTAACAATAATAATTGCAAAGCTCGCCGATTACTTTTACTTTTTTACTGATCTTTAAAGGAGGTGTCTAATTATCTACCTTAAAAGTTTGATGACCCTAGCTTTAAACTGTGAAAAATATGGGTATTTCTGACTTTATGAGCGGAAGTATTTGAAAGCGTTCTAGTGGGCGTGGCCGTGATATCAACGTCGCAATGTTTTGGGAAGGTGCATTTGGTGACTTAGTTTTCAAAACTGTAAGAGATACAGATTTTTACGGTGTGGGTCGGGAGGGAAAGCATAGGTCGTGGCGAAAATTTTATTTTGTAATGTCTGGCGGAACTTTGTTGACTCTATTTGAAAAGCTGTGGCATACCCGATTTGGAAGGCGCGAGCACTGGGAGCGTTCTAGTAAGAGTGGCCGGGATATCAATGTCGCGATCTTTTAAGGAATTTATCAGTTATCTACATACCAAGACTCTAGCTTTAAAATTGTGGACTTTATCGGTTTTGTAATCGTCGAAATTTATCGCTTATTTGACCCCGTTTTTTAAGCATAACTCATAAACTATAAGACCTAGAGCCAAATTTGTTTTAATATGATTTTAAATATTTCGCTTTTTGGAAACTCCCCCCAACCAAAAATAAAAAAAAAACAAGTAAGAAATTTAAAAAAAAATTAATTTGCGGTTACCAAACATAAAGTCTACCTTGCCGGGAATCGAACCTGGGACCCACTGCTTCAGATGCACAACTCTTATCGACTGCATCACACTCCCATCTGAATTCCCTTATGATATAACATAACTTAACCATCCTTAAAAAAACAATTGCAAGGAAACGCTAACAAAATTGTGCTTTTATTATAAAAATAATAAATATTAATAATAATTATTGATAATTAAAAAAAGAAAATGTAAATTCCATTTTTTTCTACGCGGGATTCAAGCCCGGACCCTCCAAATTCAGCTGCACAACTTCTAACGGCTGCACCACTCCTCCGATTAATATCGCTGTGATGAAATTCAGTATTACTATGCAAAAACAATACCAAGAAAAGCGCTAGACAAAGTTTTGCATTTGCATGTGTGTGTGTGCATATGAACACAGAAATTGCTTGTGCTGCAGCTTGGCCCCCAATACGGAAAAGAGATTTTTGATTAGCTCGCAAACTAAATGTATGATCGTTATGAAATTTTCAGGACTTATTCAGTGCATCAAAATGAATGTACAAACCAATTTGCAACACTGTAGTATTTAATTTTCGGTTTTATGGTTTTATCGATGTTGGGGGCGTTCAGGCGTTATGCTTAAAAAACCGGGGCCATGCGCATCTGGTTGGCTGAAGCGCTGGAAATAACTGTGTTCATGTGCACACACACAAACAAATTCAGGATATTGTCTTGAATTCTTGTTTGCAACGGTTTAGTTAAATTTTATCACAGCAGAACGGAATGTAAGTGTGGCGCAGCTTATAAGAGTTGTGCAGCTCAAGAGTCGGCGACAATGAGGAATTTATTTTTCCTTTTTTTAATCATCAATAATTATTACTCATATTTATTTACCCTTAAAACTGCTCTTTTTCATTCCATTGTAATGATCCCAGTTGAATTTGCGCTCATGACTCCTATAGTGATGACTACGATGACTAATTAATGGTACCATGTAAATATGTAGGTGCGAAATAATTAGTACGTTTGTTTTCCCTCCAAATTTTATAGGTTTCCCAATTAAAAACAAGTGATATTGCTCTAGTAATTTTAGCTCAAAAACTCTGGAAGAATTGCGATTCCGGATTTTTTGCGGCGAGGCACTTGCGGGCGTGGCCGGGTTATCACGGTCGCAATGGTTCGAACACGTCCCCATCATACATATTTGATTACTGTAGCTTTAGAATTTTAAATATTCATTTGAAAGTTGAGGTGGATTAGAATCATACTGAGTTGTCGGTGTCCGTGTGCGTGGCTCAAATATGTTGTGTATTCATGTATATAAAAGCTGAGCGCTTTATAAAACTCTTTGTTGCAGATATAAAACGACAAATAAATGTGAACATCATTATGTTCAATTAACATAATACATGTATACGTGCACGGTTCATGGAGTAGATCCAATTAGCTATCGTCGGACCGTCGGATAAATGCTTATATGTATGCATGTACAGTACTAAAAAAGTTCGCCCTGTCCTACGTGCTCACGACTTACATACCCGTATTTCCCGTCACAAGCCATTTGTAAACACCAAGAATAAGCTAGCCCGGCTAACATATGCGAAATCTCACCTGTCGATGGCACCAGACTATTGGAGCACAGTCCTATTTGCAGATGAGTCCAAGCTTAATATTTTTTGTATCGGACGGAAACGCTTATTCTGGCGAAAGGTCAATACGCAGCTACAAAAGCCAAACCTTAAAGCCACAGTAAATCATGATGAAGGGAGCGTGATGGTTTGGGACTGTATGACTGCCGCTTGTCCAGAAAAACTGTCATTTTTTGAGTCTAAGATGGACAAAAACAAAGTGCGGAGGATCCGAGAATAAGGCACAATTCCCGTTTTTATCAGGACACCAATTCAAAGCACATGGCGGATATTGTGCAGTCTTGGCTCATATACAAGTGCCCCCATGTGATGAAACCGCCAGCTCAACCTCCAGACTTCAACGTTATTGAAAATTTGTGGTCAATTTTACAAAATAATATTCGAAAATAGCACATTTTCAATAAAAAAAGAGCAAAAGAGACTTTTGTGAAAGAGTGGAGGAGAAACTCGTCTGTACTCACTTCAAAATAGGTAGATTTAATGCCAAAAAGACTTCAAGCTGAGGTAAACCACAAAGGCTACCATACTGCATACTGGTAATATCAAAAATTATTGATATTTTCAAAAAATTTGGATACTTTTGAGACTGCATAAAATAAGCTGTGAGATAGAAAATAGCAGTATTTCAATACCTATGTTGTTTTTGTTACTTTAAAAAACAAAAAATAATAAATGAAGCCACTATATTAATATTGACATTTTTTCCTTTAATTTGATACCACATTTGTGGCAATACGCCTAGTAGTTTTAACTTTATTAACGTTTAAAGTTAGAGGTATGCACTGCATACTTTAAGCTGTGAGCCACTGTATGTATCGCATGCTTTTTGGGACACTAGCACGCACAGGCTGTGCGAGGTAAAGCCCTTATGTACTAGTTTACATAACCACCGGCTGTTTATTGTAATATAATCAGCTTCAAGTTTAGTATTTTAGTTGTTATAATGAAGGAGAAAAACATCCATGTCTTTTGAAGACCGTTTATTCATTATATTTAGAAAATTGACATTTAGTCTTCCTATCCTAAGCTACGCAACCCCTCTACCAGTAAACGCCGACATTATGCATAACTTACAGTATATCAAGAAAGAGTTTTTACAATGGGAAAAATTATAAATTTTTAACACAAAAAAAGTTATTTCTAAAACTGTTAACATTTTGTGTATATTTTATTTTCATTGTTCATAGTTTTGAAAACTTGAACATTTCAATAATTAATTTGATTTCGACATTTCTAAAAATAAACAAGAAAATTCAAGATTTCAAGATGACTGACCCAATCAAAACTTCATCAGCAAATGCAAGCCAGAGCGAAAGGAATCAGTACAAAGGGGATCAGGATAACCCCGAATTGTGAAAGTACTTTAAGTGGCTTATTTTTGAAAAATTTATGATATTCGGTTTTATACTCGTTCACGAAGTGAAACTAGTATATTGGGTTTGTGCAATGTCCGTCATGCTGTCCGCCTGGCCCCTTTTGAGCTAGAGTCACTAAATTTGGGTTGGAGACGCAACCGCCCACAATATTACTTAATAGGATTTTAGTATTTAAATAAGAAAATGTTACTGAAGAAATGCAATGAAGCAGGATAGAATAATTTATGCTAAGTTAAATAAGTGGTTTGAAATAATATCGGCATAGCAGACATACGATCAGCTGCCGGAAGCTCAGGCGAAAGAATGGCTTTGCGGCGAAGAGCGAAAGCTCGGAAGAAGCTGGGCTGCTGCCACGATAGACAATAGTACAACAATAGCTTGAAGTCGTGGCCGAAGCTGAAGAAGAGCAGCTATGTGGATTGAGAATTAATGTCTGGCTTTTAAATTGATCGGTCGCGTGTCTGAGGATAAAAAGTAAAACACAACGCGACGTAGTGTACGCACGTGCGCAGGAAACTTTACAAGAGTGAAAAACATTTTGGCGATTTGAAACCACGGACCTGGAAGAGAAGCGCCTTTGTAATTTTCTTTACCTGACCTTAAATGGGTGTAAAGTTTTGGCAGCGTGGCCGCGGTGATAACCTGGCCTGGGCGGGAGTCGCCGACACTGTGTTTACCTGCCGGGGCTAGTCTGTTAGAGAGCGTTGCCGTGGTGAGAACCTGAGGCGGTCACGTGGTCACGGTGTGAAACCTGATCCAGATAGGTAGTTAATTCAAAATGATATCCTGAACTTCGTAGTGTAGGTGGTTACGGTGCCAACCTAATCTTGTCGGCAGGCACGGTCTCTGTTATAAAACCCGAGTAGCGTTAGCGTTTAGGGTAACAGCCGAACCTAACGGGAGTCTGGTCACTGTGTCGTCCGGACTCGAGCAAAAGCTAGGAGACGTGGTCGTGGTTTCATCCTGACCCGAACACAATCGGGGACGATACGGGGGAGCCGAGGGTTCGTAGGCACGGGGTATCTTGATTCCAAGTTATATTAGTTTAAAGAGCATTTTTGAAGTCTGCCCTTCTAGATTGTCAGTATAGAGTTTGCGTTGTACCCCACAACCTAGCGTCCTAGGGACTACTTTACAAGTGGCGCCCGAGCAGGGACGATGAGGCGTAAAGGGGCGTAAATTACAACTAAACTTCCAAACTAATACACACAGTTTATTAATGTTTGATGCCCAAAATATATCCCGTAGTAAAACGCGAAATTTATTGATACTTTCAGCAGAATGTACATATATTTTTTTCCGGTAGCGGAGTGTAAAATATAAATATATATTTTTTGTGATCCGCGACTAAAAATATTTTGTGTAGCCAAGTGTAGAAAAAAGACAAGTAAATACACCGAGAGAAACCGGGAGAGAAACGGGTCAGAATTAAAAAAACTAATAGTAAGATAAACTCGAGCAAATAAATAAATAAAGAGTTAAACCAATAATAATCAATTACATTATTAAAATAAAAGTGTATAATGTGGAGAAATAAATCAAATTATCAATAACAAATTTCACAAATAAGAATAATAATAAATACTGTGAATAAATTAATTGAATAAAAAAAGAACGACAAAGGAGAGAAGTTTTTAAAAGAAGCAAACAGAATTAAAGTATATAAATAGGAAATATATAATAATCAATAAATAAAATAATAAATAATAAATTTAAAAAAAAAAATGTATTTTATGGACTAAATAGAAACAAATCCAAATAAAGCCCGTCAGAACAAAACAAAAGCTAATTTTTATATATATCTATAAATTGGAATTGGAGAACGAGTGGTGATAATACGAGATAAAATCAAATTGATTAAAATAATTGATAATAATTGTCGAATAAAATCAATAATAATAAATAATTAATTTAACAAAATATAAGCAATAAACGATAAATTAAACGAAATATAATTAAATAAAATAAATTAAAAATTAAACAATATAGAATTATATACAGTAACAAGTACTAATGGGCGTAGCCGGGATATCAGGATCTCAATTTTTAGGGGAGGTCAACAGCTATCTACATACCAATTTGGTGACTCTATCTTACAAATTGTGGGAAATATACACGTTTAATCGATTTGAGATTCCAGATATATCGGGTTTTTCCGAATATGGAGCGGGAGTGGGCGTGGCCAAAAAAAATGTTGTTGTGTTGTTTGGGGGAGCATTATTGCAATATATATACAAAATTTGGTAACTCTAGGTCAAAAACTATGCGGGATATAGCCATGCCCGATTTTTAAGGGCGGGGCGCTGGGGGCGTTCTAGTGGGCGTGGGCGGGCTATGAAGGTCTCAATCTTTAGGGGAGGTCACCAGCTGTCTACCTGCCAAATTGAGCGATATATACACGGTTTATTGATTTGTGCACCAAAAATAACGGTTTTTGTGATTGTGGGGGCGGGAGTGAACGTGGCAAAAAAATTTGATGTTTGGGAGAGCATTCCAGTAATATAAATTCCAAATTTTGTGCCCCTAGGTGCGCTAGGTGGCGTTCTAGTGGGCGTGGCCAGAATATCAAAGGTGCAATCTTTGGGAGAGGTCACCAGCTATCTACATACCAAATTCTGTGGCTCTATCTTTAAAATTGTTGGAAACATTCACTTTTTATCGATTTGCGAGTCTGAAGAAGATAACTACAAGTATATATCAAAAAGTTTCAAGTCTCTATCTTCAATAGCGCCGAAAAAAGTTGCGTTCATCCGGATGGACAGACGGACGGACATGACGGACCTTGCACAAACCAAATATACTCTTTTCACTTCGTGAACGCGTATAAAAATTAAAACAAAATGGCACAAGTACAAGTTTGAAAGAGATGGAACGGACACGCGCCAAGGATCTAGGACTAGCCCTGTAAGAACGAGCTCGAGGGGATCGCTGGGGAACTCGAACTGAAGAAGGACGATACAGTGTGGGAGATGCGGAGGCGCCCCGTGGCCTTCGTGAAGAACGAGTCGCAGGGTTGGAGACGGCGCTCCGTCAGGAGGACCCAGAGCTGAAGCCGGATCATTTCTGGAGCGAACCATATCGTATGGCATCAGCCTGGATCGGCTGCCTCGCGCAAGTGCCCAGGTCCTTACGGAGAAAGACGGCCGCTGGTTTATGACCGGTCGACTTCGGGATGCGTCGTGGGCCACGTTTAGGGCTGAGTTTCTGGAGTTCTTCCTGCCACCGATATACATCGAGAACCTGGAGGACAAGATCTGACGTCGACAGCAAGGACTTCAAGGATTACCTGGTCGACATGAAGGCTCTCATACATCACACGCGATACGATGCGACTAGGGAACTTTACCGGATATACGAGAACGCCGCGCCGGAGTACCGACTATATATCTGAAGGAACGACTTCAGGATCCTGGCGCATTTCGCACAGATGGCCGTGGAATTCGAGCAGAGTCGGACATACGGAGGTGCAACTCTGCGGACGCAGGTCACCCCGCGTCAGGTGTCGATGGGAGTAGCGAGGCTGGACGGAGGATCGGGAGCCTTATACAACCCTTTCCGGGCTGCTTCTCGACCGGAGCCTGCAGTTCGGACGGGTGGAGCAATCCGGCTGCGGCTGCTGTGCGGTATGATGAGGCGACCCACGAAACGATTGGACGAGGGGAGACGCAGCCCTCCAACTCGCGCTCTCTCCGCAGCAAGACACCAGCCCTCATAGCGCTACCATCGCATTGGTCGACGGAAGACAGAAAAAAGGCGTATGTGCGTGGATTATAGACAGCTCCACGATCATTTGCTGCCGGACGCGTTCCCGGTACCCCGCATTAATCACATTTTATAGCATCTACGGCAGGCCCGGTAGAAGTTAGAAGTTATCCGGAATATAAAGGCGCCAACGAACTTGAATGAACTGCGGCAATGCTAGAGACGTTGTGGTACGGCCGCGTCGTGTCCAAATTCGCACCAGTTATGCAGCTTATGACGGAGCTGCTGAAAAAGGGACGCGTCGAACAGCAAGCGGAGTTGAACTAGCTGAAGGACAGCCTGACAACTACCTCAATGCTTGCCTGCCGGATTTCTCCGTCAAGTTCGTACTTCAGACGAACTCCAGCGACTACGGCCTGGGAGCAATATTGACGCAGGAATGTCACGACGTACCCAAAGCGAGGCACCACGATGCGTTCTACAACAGCGCATTTACAGGTAGCATTCAGAGAGAGAATTCTGAGCAGATTCGGAGTCCCGCGCAAGCTGGTGTGCCACAATGGTGTACAGTTTACGAGCCGAGCCTTCAATGCGTTCATTAAGTCACTCGAGGCGGAAATCCAGTACACGGATTTTCGGCAGGATAACTCCACGGAGAGGACCAATCGTTTATTTCACCCAACATCGTCCGACAGGTCTGCAAATATTGCTCAACTTAAGCAATATAACCGTGGGCCAGCGGAAAAGTAAGTAACGCGACCCCGACTCATGGTCCGAGACGGAGGCAGAGGATCGCGTACTAATAACCAACACGCGAAGCAAATCCTCCCGAAAACCTCAGTAGTAAAAAGTAAAAGAAAAGTAAAAGGAAGATGTCAAAATTAAGCCCACAAACTAATAAAGATTATGATTTAGGGCAATGGATAGAGAAGAGTCGCCTCCCCCGCTGGTACCCAAATGACCAGCGCAAGCCGATGCTTAAGCGGGAGATTCCCCGCCCCTTTATTATCGCCGGCATCGGTGACAAAGTTGCTGGGCATGCCCAGCATGTCCACACCACCTATGCCGAAGGACTCCGGAGTATCCCCGTCGTGCAAGGCGAAGGCGCTAGAGTTACCGTCGTCGCTAGAGTATCCTTGGCGCTGTGGAGCGCTAGGAGGGCCACACCATACGCATCCACGCAGAACCATAATCTCGTCCACGCCGGTGAGCGGCAATCGGGAGCAGCCCAGCGATCAGCTGCCAAAAACTCAGGCTAGAGAAGAGCGAAAGCTCGGAAGAGGCTGGGCTGCTGCCACGAACGACAATAATACGAAGCTCAAGAAGAGCAGCCATGTGGATTGAGAATTAGTGTCTGGCTTTTAAATTGATCCGTCGCGTGTCTGAGGATAAAAAGTAAAACAAAACGCGACGTAGTGTACGCATGTGCGCACGAAACTCTACAAGTGTGATGAACATTTTGGCGATTTGAAACCACGGACCTGGAAGAGATCTGTAAGCGCCTCTTTAATTTAAAACCCTTAAGTAACAAAGGTTATTAACACGTTAACTTAACGCTAGTACTAATAAAATTAATTGGAATTAGCATAGCATTAATAGAAAATAAGATATATTTAAAAGCTTCAACCGATTATACATATATTTTACACAATTTTTAAAATAGAGCCATCAAGTTTGGTACTTAGACAGCGGGTGATCTCAATATATCCTCAATATATATATCTTGCATAGGTTTAAAGCTATGGCCACTAAATTTCGAAGGTAAGCAACTGTTCACGCCTTTAAAATAATTTTTAAACAAAATTTCCGTCACGACCATTATATACCTTGAACCCAAATACAAATAAAAAATAAGTAAGAACGTTGCAGTCGGGCGTTACCGACTGCGTTATACTCGTTCACATTCTTAATTATTATTATTATTTTGAAAAATTTCGATATATTGTAATGGGTGGAATGGTGTGGGTGGGTGATAGGGGGGTGAAGGTGGGGGTGTGAGTGGGGATGGGGGTTCGTCGCCGAAATTTTGTGCCGATCTTTAAAGGCGATGGGCAGTTAACTATCCTCCAATATTTCCCACAGTTTTCAAGCTAGAGTGACCAAATTTATTACTGGGAAGAAAATTTTCCGGCTGCGCCCCCTGCCGCCCATACAAGTTACGAAGCAAGGCTTAAAGTTTTAAAGCTAGGGTCACCAAATTTTGAAGTTAAGTACCTGGTCACCTTCTTTAAAGATAGGTTAAAAAATTTCGGCTACGACATCTCTTCCCCACCCGCCAATAAAATACAGAAAATTTTTAAAATAATAATTATAATTGAGAACGTGAGCGAGTTAACGCAGTCGGTAACGCCAGACTGAGCGATATTACTTGTTTCTTAGCAAAACCAAAACAACATTATTTAAATATGTCTTCGTTATTGACAGCTCACAAAATACTTTCCTTAAAATTTTTTTATTATTTATTTTTTTTTTTTGTTTTTTGAAAAATCATTTGGAAAATGCTGAGATGCACTTTAAAATATTTGTACGTACCCAAGACGACCAACAATATATAAACAAAACAAGTCAGATTACTCTAGTTGGGACCGCCCAAAAAAGCACGGCAATTGATGAAAACAAGTGAGAAGGCTCTAGTCGGAGTCGCCCGACTAGGAGATGCCCTGCACCCTGCAATCTGGTTTCATAAGCTTTTCAGCTCGTTTACAATCATACATACATAAAAAAAATTTCATACATACACACGCTTACACACACACACACACACAAATGCACGACGCACTCAATTTACTCGCGCGTGCCCCCAGTATAGAAACAAAATCCTTTCCTTCTAAACTAAATGTATGATCGTTATTAAATTTTCAGGACTTATTAGGGGCAAATCTATGTACAAACTAATTTGCAGGTCTGTAGTATTTGATTTGCACTTTACATGGTTTTGTCGATATTTGGGGCGATTGGTGGGAGGTATCTAAAACTTGCAATTTTTAAATTCTTTGTATCTTTTACGGGAACATATTAAAACTAATTTAGCGACTCTCTTATAACTTGGGAGTTGTGCTAAAAAAACGGGGTCAAAAAAGCGATAAATATCGATAATAAGAACATTGAAAGAGTTATCGATCTTTTGAAATAAACTTGATCTGCGTATGGACTCGGCTACTGATGCTGATCAAGAATATAAATACTTTATGGGGTCGGAGATGCTTCCTTCTGCCTGTTACATATACTTCTACACATTTGATTTACCCATTTTCATTGGGTTCAGGGTATAATTAAGATGGACAAACCACATTTAAGTTCATAATTAATTAACAAAATAAAATACGCCAACTCTTTACTATGATGTAACTTAACTTTACCAACTATATTGTTTTTCTTATCGTCTTTCACGAAGTGAAAAGAGTATATTGCTTTTGTGCAATATACGCATAGTTGTCAGTCATCGATGAGGTCTATAATTTAAGGCTAAAGTCACCAAACGTGGTATGTAGATTGCTAATAACCTCCACAAAAGATTTCGACCACATTATCCTGGCCACGCCCACTAAAATAGCCCCCAGCGCCTCCGACCTTAAAATTCGGATATGCCTATATCTCCTACAGTTTTTGACCTAGAGTAACCAAAGTTTGCATTTATATTGCAGGAATGCATAACATAACAGAAGACATTTTTTGGCCACGCCACGATGTGCCGAAAGCTCGAATCGATAAGTGTGGCGTGATTGCACAATTTGAAAGCTAGAGTCATCAAATTTGGTGGACCTTCGACATTTAAATCCCGGCCACGCCCACTAGAACGCCCTCAGCTACCCCGCTCCCAAGTCTCGCGAAAGCTTATATCTTTCACATTTTAAGATCTAGAGACTCAAAATTAGCTTAGCATTCTTTTATTATGCTTTGCAGCTTAAATAGTAATACGTAAATCTCATTAGCTAATAATCTAATCTAATGAGATTTGTTTATAAAATGCAAATGCACACTCAGAAATCAGTATATGTAAATAACATCGAGCTTTTAAAGGCAAGCGGATGGTCAGAAAAATGAAGAGTGCACAAATATAGTATAAACTCCCATATTTAAAATGAATGATTAATAGTTTACATCAAATTTATGTTTCTTACCTCTTCACAGAGAGCAAGCATGCGCCGAGTGCTTTCCAAGGACTGAAATAAAAGATAACAATTTCATAAAAGTTAATGCTATGGTTTAAAATATAGGGATAATAATAATAATATGTTTCATTGCATTGCATCAATAAGAAATGGGGGTTTATGCTTTTCTTAATAAAAGACAAACAGAAGAACCTTTGAAAATATAAATTATCTACAGTGTGCCACTAAAGTCACCGTACCCCTTAAGCATTTGCACGGAACAGGCTATAACCAAAGACAATATAAGTACTTAGATAAGTAACGCACATACATTCGAACGTAAGCATAAATTGCTGGTGTGGCTTTTCGCTCTTCAAACGCCACAGTAGCCGAGTGGCTTTTCGCTCTCAAAGCAAACGCCACACTAACCGAGTGGCTTTTCGCTCTCGAAAAGCCACACGATTCAATGCCGAAGTCGTTGCGCATCTGCTGAAGACATGAGCCACGAGACACGAAAGCAGTCGCCAGGCTGCCTTCAGCAAAGCTGGTCGATGCCAGTGCACGCTGGTATACTCGATCATCCAGCCAATGGCATGCAAGCTCATATGTTTGTGTGCGTGATTTTTGCAGGCTTACATACACGAAAACAGGGGCATATATAAATTTTATTGTGGAGGGGGTTTTAAGTAAATATAAAAGAAATAAATAATATTTTTTACAATATATCATTTATATTATATATATATATATATATTACATTTATTACATATTGCATTTAATTTACATTTTTAACAAACTTGCAAATATATATTTAGATGTCAGTGGGCTAATTCAAAAAATCCCCCCTGTCGACGCCACTGCACGACAATAGAAATGCCGAAATCGAATTTGTTGATTTTCTTGCGCCGACTGCAAACTATCATACACTTTTATTTTCATGTACCTCTTTCATATTAAATTTTGGCCGGTAAAAATTAATTTCCTACGACCGTTACATTTCAAAAATTATTTTATATATATATATATTAATTTTTATGTTAACATATTTATTAATTATAAAAAAAAATAATAAAATTAAAATAATGTTAATATATTAATTAATTATAAACAAATAAATAAAAAAATTAATTAGAATGAAGTAGAACGTATGTAGGTGCTTTAACAATTCTTCGAAATAAACGACACTTTAACCAACCATGGTACAGTCCTTAGTCTAGAAGCCATACTTTCCAGATTGGATTTCGCCTTTAGTGATAGACGACCAATTTACATAATCGAACAAGAATTAAGGGTTCTAAGACAGGGCAATTTGTCTGTTCTAGATTACTACAATCTGGTCAATAAAAAATTGACTCTATTAATAAACAAAACTATTATGACATATGGTGACAATGCCAGCATCATTACTGAATCAAATAAGAACAGGGAGAATGCCTTGAGGATCATTATCGCAGGTCTTAACGGTTCCTTGTCTGAAATATTGTTTTCTCTTAAGCCAGAAAACTTGCCTAATGCTTTGGCTAAGGCACAAGAGCTCAAAGCAAATTATCAAAGGGCCCATTTCGCATACAATCATTTCGCTAATTCCCAACAAAATAACTCTAGCCCTGGGCAAAAGAATCAACAAAAGAAAACTGAAAATACGAACCCTTCTAAAAAATTTGATAATCGTTTGCGTTTTGATCAATCTCCACAAAATCATGCTGCCCATGGCAACAGCAATCCTCAACCTGCACCGGTACCCATGGATGTAGACAAATCTATCCAGTTGCAAAGCAATCCATACCCACAAAACCAAAATTTTGTGCAACCAAAAAAGCGGGAGCAGAATCCCCCTTCAAGTCAGCAACCTAACAAGCTTATGCGTATTAACAACCTTCAAGAAGACAATTTTTTAGAGGAAGATCAGGAGAGCTCTCCTTCGTCTACAGGATAGACAAGAAAATAAATAAAAGATTAAAAATATTAATAGACACAGGTGCTACCGCTTGTTACGTAAACAAGGGTATTTACGACCATGCAGAAGAATTAGTAATTAAGAAAAGAATAAAAACTGTAGACGGCTCAGTGTAATATCACACTTTCATAATATAAATATATTTGGCAAACGCCACAGGTTCTACCTTTTGAAAGAAATCAAAGCAGTAATCGATTTATCAGATGGAAGTTTGCATTATAGCGATAAAACAGACAAAATAAATTTTATAAAACATGCCCAAGAAACGGTAGGCAATTCAGTTAGTTCAGATGAAGCTTCCACAGTGGCTTCGGTCTTGGACTACCAAAATGGAAAATCCAAAACATTTTCCCTATTTAATATGACAGTCTTCGTCATTAAGTGACACTGAAAGCCTGAAAAGCAAAGAATTGCAAATAAATTTAGGGAAACAAAATGCACAAAGAAAAAATCAAACAAGTAAGATTGCTCTATTCGGGACCTTCCGACTAGGAGATACCATGAACCCAGCATTTAACACATACACACAAACTCTCGGCACTAAATAAGTATTAAGATAGTTAAAAATAAAAAAAAATTAATTCGCAATTAACAACGAAA
>SCDY01002635.1:0-10757 GCA_004143825.1 Drosophila micromelanica | reverse complement strand
TTTAAGCTAGAGTTACCAAATTTAGAGGGTAGATAACTGGCCACCGCCTTTAAAGATCGGCACAAAATTTCGGCGACAAACCCCCATCCCCACTCACACATATGGGGCCACATATGGAAAACCCACATTACCAGTTTATTTTTCTAAAAACTTTTAAGATCTTTTTAGCTTTTTTCAGACTTTTTCATCATTATTTCAGAAATGGATAACCGACTTAAAAAGTTTTAAAATTTTGGAAAGCTAAAGAATATATATATATAAGCCATTTATAATCAATTCTAGATTTTAATCATTGGCTAGCAAATATGTACACATTTTTGAAGTAGGAAATTTATGATTTTTTGTGTAGTATTTATTTAAAAAATTAATAAATAATCTGTGCAAACGCGTCAATATTGAAAACTACTCCAACAAGCCTCCATCTTTTCAAATTTTAAATTTAAAATCATTAAACATCTAAAATTTTCGTACTCAGGACTAGTCAATTTAAGAATATTTTCTTTATTTTTTTACTTTGTTTAAGATCTTTTTCTCAGTATAAGTTTCAATAATCGCGAATTTGTAATTGGAACTTCATTTTAGAACGACTGTTTTCGCTTTTTATGTATTAAAAAAAATTCTAACTTATATGAATAAGATAAATGTTATAACTAGTCAGAATTTAGTTCGTACACTTTACCTTTTGTTAGTAAATCGTTGTACTTTGGAGCTGTATACAGGATATGTCCGAGCCGAAAATGCCTCATTGTTGTAGTACATTTATTTGTATTTATTGAAATCTAGGCTAGGGTTATGTCCATTAATTGTAAAAAGAATGTTGTACAATCCAAATACAGACAAAGACTTTCGTGCAATGTTTGCACAAAAAAGTTTGGCGAAATACATATATTCTTTTTAGTTTATTGACATGGAAACACAAGCCGAGCATCTTTTGAAAAAAATTATTTTTGTCTTTCGGCTAAATTGCGGTTTTGTTTTGGTTTTAATATTTCTTTTTGTTGTGCTACTGTGTATTTCTCTATTACTTCTTTGTGCTCGCAAACATCAAAGTCTGTAGACTTTTTTCATTATGCCAGTTTCTACACCCTAGGCCACAGCGTTCAAGGGGTATACTGTATTTGTGGCAATCGTAAAAGTTTTTTTTATATATAAATATATTGATCCACGTCGAGTTAATCAACCAATCAATAGGAGCTTTGTGCCAGAGATTTGTCGAACATAACCGATTAATATCGGTTTATTTTCCAGCTTTCATATTTTGGCATTTGGGCACACTCCCTCCCAAAATAAGAAGCAAAGAGTGCTATATTCGGCAGCGTCCGACTGGAGATACCCTAAACCTAGCTCCGAGCTGTCCGTTACATAAATGTAAGCCCCTCTACGTTTATATATAAATGCAGACAAACCTTACTCAGCACTTGCTCTTGGATTGTGATCGTTATAAAAGTATAGTGTACTTTAATTAAGTTTGTTGAAATTTGGGCGAGTTAAACACCGTTATACTCGTTCATGGACTTAATTTTTAATTTGGGAAATCGACCTTTAAAACTGTGGGACATGTAGATTTTCTTGACTTCTTTAACATTACGCACAAACTCTTGGAAGTTAATGAGCATTGAAGTGGTTAAAATTAACAAAATAATTGAATTCATAATTATTAACGAAAAAATCACAACAGGACACAAAATGCACTCTGAAGACTGCAGACCGTGTTTATTTTATTAAAACAAGTTAACGGAAAGCAAATACTGTGGGTCGATTATGTACACAATTATAAATTAAAAGCTATTCTTTCACGACTTAATCTTCATCGCGTTTTCATAATTGGCTTAAAAAACAAACCATTCGCTGTTCGGACAAAGCTTTCTTTGTGGTGCGTGTTGCGTGGTTTTTGTCTCTAGTCTGCGGCAATTACAATCAGATTAGTTGCATGTGTCCTGTTTTTGATGCTGTTTTACAGAAAAGGCTTCAGCGCTTTAAGCCGCCGCGAGCGCGAATCGAATTACACTCATATCCATTTATGTGTGTTACCGTAGAATGTGATATCTCAATTTTTTATAGGGAACCTAACACTTATTTTATATGCTTTAGTTAGTTTGTCTGAAAGATGTTCGACAAATGGAGCTTCCATATTGATATGAAATTTATGGTAAACATAGTTATGTAAATATAGAATGGACTCTTTATAGCCATTAAATATGAGTATGAAGTTTTGTGCAAATCTATGTAACAGGTAGAAGGAAGTATCTCCCATAAAGTATACTCTTTATAAGCTCAGCGACCTTGAAAACTTACAACGCTAGGCAATTAAACTTTTCAACTTTAGATATCTCAATCAATACGCAGAACAAGTTTATCTTCTTTTTTTTTGATATCTTGCCCTGATATCATTAAAATCGATAAAAATCGATCTTATGACTTTGTTTTCTTAACATCTCTCGGAGACTATAAGAGCTAGAGCCCCTAAACTTAGTTTTTTTCACCTAAAAATATGCACTTTGATTTCTACATGGAATTTATTGCTTTTATTAAGTCTAGAATTTAGTTTCGACACTGTATCTCTATTTGTATGTACAGTCCAGGGTGTCTCCTAACTAGATACTTCTCACATGTTTCATATTCTGTTATATAACTTCAATTAGGTTCTAGGGATCTTCATACAATGGTACACAGATTTAGTCCTACCAACTGTTAATTAGTCTGTATCAAGAGAAAAGGTAGACGAATGTAAAAGTTTTAAAATGCCGAATATGCCCACATACCTACATATTTATGTGCACAACTTGGCGTTGAATGTATAATGTTTCATTTTGGAGATCAGTTACAATCGTGCGGGCTACGAGGCGTCACAATATTGACAGCGGTTGGTTGTATGCCAATACTGTGGATATGCCCAGAGGTTCGCTTTTAAGTAATTTTATCCTCATCCAGAATGCCACGAATATGTCCACAAGCACAACGAACAGCACATGCAATGTGGCCATATGCATAGAAAGCTCGGCCGGCGAGGCCGGATGGACGACATGAACGCATGGAAACTTTGTCAGTCGCGTAATCATCGTAATAATTCGCCTCAACTTCAACTTCAGCTTCAACAGTTGGCAGCAGCAGCAGCAGCAGCAGCACCGAGAAGCGAAGCGGAAATTAGCAACACGCGATATTTAATTTTACCAAAAGGAGAACCAATCATTCGTCTGCTGCGGCTGCTCTTGCCATTTAACGTTGTTAGTGCATATTATTCTTCTTCTTCTGCCGTAGCTTCTGCAGGAACTCTCTTATTTAATGCTGCAGAAATATAACAACCTCGTACTCAAGGGCATGTAAAGACACTTCAACCGAAATTCGCTTAAAAACCCATCTCCTCCGCTATCAATGTGAATTTAAATTGTATTTAACACATTGTGGTTGGATTTCCATCTTGCGAATATGAAACAATTGCGATTTTAAGCTCTTACATTCTCCTTAGGTAAGAAAGCGGGGCAAGATATCGACAGAGGAGATACAAATGGTTCGCGTGTTCATTTTGAGAATCTTTGCCAAAACTCAACCGATTTCGATGAGGATGGTCTTTTTGTTCATGGTTCGGTATCTAAATGAATTCTACATTTCAGTTTAAACATAAAATTTTTCATCCAAATTCATGCCAAAAATTTTCGAATATATACCCTAGTGTTCCCATATAAGGATAGATCTCAACTTTACCCAGTCGTAGCTTTGCCAAAACTTAACCGATTTTGATGAGGATAGTCTTTTTGCTCATGGTTCAATATCTAGATGAATTCAACATTTCAATTTAAAAATACAATTTTTGGTTAAAAATTTATACAAAAAATTTTCGAATATATACCCTAGTGTTCCCATATAAGGATAGATCTCAACTTTACCCAGTCGTAACTTTGCCAAAAGTCGACCGATTTTGATGAGGATAGTCTTTTTGCTCATGGTACAGTATCTATATGAATTCTACATTTCAGTTTAAAAATAAAATTGTTGGTCCAAATTCATGTAAAAAATTTTCGAATATATACCATAAAAGGATAGGTCTCAACTTTTCCCAATCGTAACTTTGCCAAAACTCAACCGATTTTGATGAGGATGGTCTTTTTGTTCATGGTTCGGTATCTAGATTAATTCTACATTTCAGTTTAAAAATACAATTTTTAATCCAAATTCATGTTAAAAATTGTCGAATATATACCCTAAGGATAGATCTCAACATTCCCCAATCTTAACTTTGCCAAAACTCAACCGATTTCGATGAGGATGGTCTTTTTGTTCATAATTCGGTACCTAGATTAATTCTACATTTCAATTTAAAAATAAAATTTTTGGTCCAAATTCATGTAAAAAATGTTCGAATACCCTAGTGTTCCCATATAAGGATAGATCTCAACTTTCCCCAGTCGTAACTTAGCCAAAACTCAACCGATTTCGATGAGGATGGTCTTTTTGTTCATGGTTCAGTGTCTAAATTAATTCTACATTTCAGTTTAAAAATAAAATTTTTGGTCCAAATTCATGTCAAAAATTTTCGAATATACACCCTAATGTTCCCTTATAAGGATAGGTCTCAATTTTCTCCAATCGTAACTTTGCCAAAACTCAGCCGATTTTGATGAGGATGGTCTTTTTGTTCATGGTTCGGTGTCTAGATTAATTCTACATTTCAGTTTAAAAATACAATTTTTGGTCCAAATTCATGTCAAAAATTTTCGAATATATATTGAGTTTCCATATATAGGTCTAAACTTTCCCCAGTCGTAACTTTACCAAAACTCAACCGATTTTGTTCATGGTTCGTTCTTTAGTTATGCCCTAAAACGGAAAGAGTTATCAATCTTCTGAAATAAATTTGATCTGCTTATGATTTGTACGAGCCGAATGAGTCCAAGATCGGCTCTCCAGCTTTTGTATTCTCTGACTTCGACGCGTTCATTCTGATCAAGAACATATATACTTTATGGGATCGGAGACGCTTCTTTGTGCCTGTTACTTTTTCCCACTTTCAATGTGTTCAGGGTATAAAAAGACCTTGCTTTCTTCAATCTTTCAACCAAACTATAAATTCATTCTTCTGCATTGATCAGCCAAATTTGCCTTGGAGACACAAAGCAGAAATATTATCAATTTTAGAAAGCTTACTTTTCAAATGGTTAAAAATGCATTCGCAGAACAAGTTTATGATTTTTTTTCGATAACTTCGATAAAATCGATTTCAACCTTTGGTTTACTTACCATATCTCGGAGAGTGATGTTCGAGTAAAGCAAGTAATTTTTTCCGTCATCTAATAACAAGTTATAATTTCTTCTAAATATTTTATATCTGTGTTGACTCAACTTGAGCTGATCAATAATTAATAACCGAACTGTGGTAGAGATGAGTATTTTTTTGTTTTCTCTGCCCATAAGTGTTTTCTGACTAGTCCAGAATTCATTAACTTTCGATGGGTACAGGAAAAACAACTAAATATTTTTGACGTAGAGATACACATAAGTATATTTATATTTTGCTAAGCAAAAGAAAAGGGGAAGTATGTACATTTAAATAGTTTCTTATATATTTATTGTTGGGTGGAAAAAGACTAATTTATAAACATGAACATGAAATGTCAATACAACTAAAGTTTTATTCTTAAAAACACAAAACGAAGGTTTGCATATAGGTAATAATTTTATTTGGATGTTACTTATAAATACATATTTTATTTTTTATAACAAAAAATTAACAAACGTAATAAATTAATTTAGAATATGCCAAAAGATTTATGCTATTAAGTACATTTAGAACTTCTTACATATTTAGATTTATTGCATTTGGTTTTTGTTTTTTTTTTTTTACACTGTCAGCGATGTAGAAATTGATGACATTGAAAAATAAATAATTAATTGTTATATAATGATTATTGCTTGGATACAATTTGAAGATTGAACTTGCAACTACTGTCTTACTTTTAAAATAGATTACGATTAAAAGATGACGATCTAATAAGTAAAAGTATTTTAGAATTATCTACAACGGTATTTCTAAATCTGACTATTGCTCTGCATCGCCGTGAATCGATGTGCTTTTATCGGGGCTCTGCGATCTGCTGTTTGCCGGACTGGAGACTTTTGATGCACAGGACCGCACCGACAAATCCTCCGGTTCGCTGTCGTAGAAACTCTCTTTGGATGACTCACTATGAACGGATGGACTTAACCTTTTCAGCAGCAGTGCATCATTTAAGCTATCCACATCTCTTGTTTTGCCCGTCGACTCGTCCACGGATTCCGCCGCGGGATGCATGGAAGCAGCAGCTGCGGCAAATGCAAAGAAGTTCAGGCTGGCGCTAAACATTTTACACCAATCCAGCAGGGCGCCACCATGGCCATCGGTCTCGGCCGCTTGTCCGGAATTGCCAGTTGCTCCTCCAAACGGAGGAGCGCCAGTCAGCTGTGGAGGTTGGCCGGTGGCCACTGGAGTGTGTGTCGATGTAATCACACAGTCAACATCGTTGTTGTTGTTATCATTGATGTGCTCGGTTGGAGGAGTTGACATTTGGTTGGCTGGATCCTTTGCCCAGTTTTTGACACTCAGCAAGGGACAATTATACTTTTTGGAATCTTCTTGTGCAGTGGTGGTGCAGTCAGGACTAGGATTGGCTATGTTGCCAGCAGTGCTATAGTTTCCCTTGGGCGTCAGCTTCGAGTTGAAGAGGGCCAGCAAGTTGAGCTGGTGCACCATGTTGCTTGTGGAATATCCTGACACAACTGAGGCTGAGGCTGAGTCTGCACTGCCCGAGTTAAGATCCGTCATTTGTTGCATGGCCTCCGGATGTAGACCATTTTTTTTTATGAACTCGACCAGGGCCAACTTTTCGAATAATGATTCATTGTGTGTTGGGTAATCCATCGCCTGGAACGGCAAGCTTCCAAAGCCGAGCTCCTCGTAATTGGCCATTGTTGTGAATTTCGGAGGCAGCAGTTGAAGTTCAAATTTTCCACGCTTTTCCGGAGGTGTGTCGAAGCTTGGCAGGCCCAAGTTATCGGATCCCAATTGGCGACACATAAATCTCAGTTTTTGCTCATTTTTACACCAACCACGTAGCGTTGACTCGGGAACTCCTATGTCCCGTGAAACACTGGCTTTTGTTTCGCCATTATGAATTCGTTGGATTGCCCGCACTTTGTCATTAGGCGTTAGGTTTCGCAGTGGTCGCTTGCCCCGAGTACTCATTCGAATATTCATATGCTGGTACGCTGATATGTCCATTTTACAAACTGACCACAAGCGGCTACGATATTTAATGCGCGTCAACCAATTTTCAAAAACAATGGTTAGCTGCGAACACTGCGACAACTGTTGTTCACTCCTCGAAATAACAGAAGGATGTGATTTCCTGTCGTGACGACGGCTGTTCCAAAGCGAGTTTAAGGCGACTGCGGCGAAGAGCGCGAACAAAACACACACACACACACACACACACACACACATGCTCTCACACAAACCATTTACTCACCTTGTGTGAGCACGTACATGTGCAACTTCTCTTCAAGAAAGGCGATGAAGAGAAACTCAGAAACAAGTACCGTTTACTACCACAACAACTTGTTACTCTTGTTACTCTTGAAATTCGCCGCGCGCAAACTCTGTTTGGCACTGAATGGGAACAGAATTGATACGTAACGCTAAGACAATGAAACTCTTGATTCGGGTACGGTTCGCTATAGCTCTCTCTCTCTCTCTCTCTTTCTTTCACTCTCTCGCTCTCTCTTTCTGTTCATTTGATTCAAGAGAAAAATTTCTGTGGTCCATTTTGGCAAACTTATTTTGAACACGAACATACTCAAATACATATGTAGTTTAATTAGAATTTCTTTGGAAAGATATACAAACATATATGTAGGTATAAGCCCTGAATTGAAAAGTTTTGGTATAATATTAACAAAATAAAAGAAAATAAATATTTTGATGGATTAATATGATTTTATTACTGCTGTTCAAAAGCAATAATAATCCGATCAGATCGAGTTATGTATATATCGATCAGTAAAAAACATAGCACAAGTGAAAATGATATGATCTATCCAAAATAAAAAAAGGTATAATTGTCCTAGATAGCAAGATCGCTGCATTCATACAATCGAATCAAATTGTGTCCTTTAATAAACCTTAATTTTCTAATAAATTGGGACCCCATATGAAGAAAAATCCATTTTATACAAATTTGATATGGCAGAACTTATTTAAAAAAAAAGTTTCAGAGGGGAGCATGCATTTTTCATCATTACACTCTCATCTACTTTGTATATATGAAATAATCCCATAAAACAAAGGATAAACCACTTAAATGTATAAATCTACTACGTATTGCCAAGGTCTGTTAGATTTGTTATACATATGTTATAGCTATATTATCTAGACTGCGAGTATTGGTATTCATAGTATACTTCTCAAAAAAAGCTACAAAATTGTGTATTGAAGTGTTGTTATATCGCCCCATTTCCATCGATTTAAATATCTTGGATACAAAATTTTAATATCTTGGATCAATTAACTTTTTGTAATCGAGGATTTCGATGAACACTGAGAATATCCACTTAAATATATGGATATATATATAAGAGTTTATTAAATTGATGGGAATTCCGTTTACTGTCTTTTACGATAATCTGATATTAATACCGTAATTAGAAAGACTCGATAGTTAAGCCAATTTTAAAATGCCGACTTTGGTAGCAAACTTGGAAACAACATGTAATATCTTTAGAAAAAAAAAATAGTAAATCGTACTTTGAATAAACATTTAATGCCTATATCATTTCTGATTGGGCTATGAGAATTTATTAATAGATTAGGGAAACTAACTCAGTACCACAGGAAACTATATCAGCTGGGATTCATTTTAATGAATGATGATTTAATAATATAATAAGGTCAAATAAAATTAATTCAGAGCAGCATTCCTAAGAATTTTATAGAAGATTTTCCATTTCCATTTCAATAAAGATTATTTGGACAAAATTTCGGTTTTTAAAAATTGATTTTTTTTACCGATTTTATAAAGGAGGTTTTTAGCTTTAAAACTGTAACTAATGGAGCAAGGTGACTATGAAATGTTTTGGTGCGTGGCCAGGAATTCAAGGTTGCAATCCTTAGGCGAGGTCACCTGATATCTACAAATCGTCTCTAAAATTGTGGAAAATACACACTTTTCATCGATAGGGACTGTATAGGCTTAGGGTGTCCGTGTCCGAAGGAGCTTGGAGGAGCTTCATAATAATATATATCCCAAATGTAGTATCTCCAGCTCAAAAATTGGCAGCTTATATATGGACCACTATTTTTTCATAATTTTGATATCAGAAACTTGGGGAACTGGCTGTGCTTTTTCCCTAAATTTTTCCCTCGTGTAGATATAAAATATATAATTTGTGCGCCAAGTTGCCGATAATTCGGTTACAGCACGATACCACAGGGTTCCCCGTATCGATACCACCAAACTATCGCCAAACAATTTGAGATGAAACGATGAAAGTCGAACACTATCGATGAAACTCATATATTTTATGGCGCTATTTGCTATAATACACCCTGTATTTGAGAGAATATATATTTTCGCACTAACGCATTCTTGTCGTAGGTCATTTACAATATATACACGTAGGTAAACAAATCTAATTGAAAAGCTGAGCAGGCCATAGAGTAATAAAGAAGGAGAACCCACCACAAGAATCAAAGGTCGTGGTGAAGATTGAAAGTTAGCGCGGTGAATTGGTCGCATGGGAGTAAAAAGAGTAGTTGAGGAGAGAGTATAAAAACTACATGTACACACAACGACGGAGAAAAAAAAGAAAGAGTGAAACTACTGTTAACTGCAGCAAGAAACAAATTACGGTGAGTTCTGAGACTAAAATGATCGAGTGTACCCAATAGAAAAGAAAGTGAGAACAGCTAGCTGAGGACAGGAGGAGATGAAAAGAAAGACCTATTAGTGACCGATATTTGGCAGTGGAGAAAGCCCTTCTTATTATTACAATTATTATAGTTATTCTGTTGTTATTTATATACGAACAGAATACCATCAAACAATTTCAAGCCATACAATTACTTATACTGCGATTTGCGATTATGTATATAGATAAATCGCTTAATCTTATAGTATACCACCTATAATTAATAAAATAAAGACATATTATTTGTTTGCGCTTCCACGCTGAAAAAATAACACTTTATTTCTGCTTTCAGATGAGGAAGAATAGGAAAATGTAGGAGAACAAATAATCCTGATTTTTATCAAGTATTAGGACAATTTTTTGTATACCCATTGAAAAAAGGATAAATTGGTTTGGTGCAAATGTATGTTATAGGCAGAATGAGCTATCTCCGACCCCATAATTATTATTGAGGTAATTGCTTGTTTTAGTCACCGTAGGTAGGTAGGTTTAGAGGATTCCATTTCCGGCGGCATAGCTTAATATTATTGCTTTCTAAAATATAATCAAATTAAAGTTGCCGATAAGACGGTGGCAGCACTGTGGTATCGGGGTTCCCCGTATCGATACCATTTGACGACGAATATTTCATGGACTATCGCCCAAGAATTTGAGATGGGCAAATGAAAGTCGTGCACTATCGATGAAAGTCATTATAGATATCGTACATTTGATGGCTCATATTGGGTAATTGTTCGTTTTAGTCACCGTAGGTAAAGCGCGTCCAAATAAAGTGGGGGTGGTGTCTATCTTACTTAGTTTTTTACGAGGATTCCATTTCC